>SJYX01001064.1:2865-26605 GCA_006410675.1 Oreotragus oreotragus | reverse complement strand
GGACCTTAGTCGGCAAAGTAATGTCTCTGCTTTTGAATATACTATCCAGGTTGGTCATAACTTTTCTTCCAAGGAGTAAAGCATCTTTTAATTTCATGGCTGCAGTTACCATCTGCAGTGATTTTGGAGCCCAAAAAAATAAAGTCTGACACTGTTTCCACTGTTTCCCCATCTATTTCCCACGAAGTGATGGGACCAGATGCCATGATCTTCGTTTTCTGAATGTTGAGCTTTAAGCCAACTTTTTCACTCTCCTCTTTCACTTTCATCAAGAGGCATTTTAGCTCCTCTTAAAGCTTCAGTTCAGTTCAGTCGCTCAGTCGTGTCCGACTCTTTGCGACCCCATGAATCGCAGCACGCCAGGCCTCCCTGTCCATCACCATCTCCCGGAGTTCACTCAGACTCACATCCATCGAGTCCATGATGCCATCCAGCCATCTCATCCTCGGTCATCCCCTTCTCCTCCCGCCCCCAATCCCTCCCAGCATCAGAGTCTTTTCCAATGAGTCAACTCTTCGCATGAGGTGGCCAAAGTACTGGAGTTTCTTAAAGCTTAGGCCCTTATAAATTCCCTGGGTGGGGGTGGTGGGGCGGGCGGAACAGTTCCTTTCACCAAAATATGGCTTAGTTTTATATCACTGACTTTTAGTGAAGTTTGCTATGAGAAATAACCACACATGCTCTTTCTACCTTTTTTTGAGGATACTGCCCATTCCCAAAATTCAGTTCCTTCTCATAAGACCTGGGTGAGAATTGCTTTTTAAAGCTTAGTGCTGGGGGGCAAAAATTGTCTTCCATGAGAATTTCCTATAATCCTTAAAAATCTCAAGAACCTCATACCACAACAGTTTTATTTTTTCTTCTAGTCTGGCAGGAAATTTTGGATAATATTAGAAGCTCAAACATATCAAATCTATTAACTGCTTGTATTTGTAGTCATCCTCTTATTTTTTTTCCTGCTTTTTAACCCTGATTCTCTTATTTTTCTTTTAGTAACAATTTTATATTTTTGTTTGTTTTTAGCTAACTCAAAAATATCTTTTTTACGAAAAAGACAGTGTTTAAACACATTAAAGTAATGGACCTATAAGATTAAACCATAAGATCATTATAAGATTAAACCAGATTTTTTTGTTTTTAAATCAGATGGCCGCTATTGAGTTCTGTTCTAAAAAGAAAAAAAATTTGAAATGAGAATAAGCGCCAAAAAAGAGAATCCTGATTGCTTCTTAGGTTTTCACTCACTATTCCCAGCAAAATGAATACCTAGCAATGAATATGAAAATAAAATTTGAAAAGTAGTGAAACTCATTTAAAAGTGGAAGGCAAAGCTCCCAACAGAGTAAATGGATAATTTTGAACCATTATATGCAAATTAACTTTCGCTGTTTGGTATTCTTCAAAGTGAACTTTTATCTTAGCTAATCAGAGTTGCTAGGAGATAAGCCCTACCCTACTGTTAATGTGATCCCAGTTTTCCGCCCTGGACCTCAATCAGATGGTAGTCCGCTGCTAGAAAGTACAGTGTAAAGATTAAACGAAAGCAAAGGACAGATGCCCTTTCTGAGTCTGCACATGTGCTAGGATATGACTTCAAGGCCTCTCTCTGATAAGATTAATGCCTAAGGAAAAAAGCTGAGCATTTTAAGGTTTAGAAAGAAACTGTCATTTCTGGAAAGGGAGTTTGTGAAAGAAGAGGTCAAAGAAATCAGAAACAAAAATGCCTAGTTCTTTTAATGTAGTATAAAAATAGTGCCTTCGAATATCATGCTGCACTATGTTGTACAAATGTTTTGCACATGTTGTGTGAAAGTCTAGAGGATGCATTCACAAAATATCAGCACCATGTGTTAAGATAATGTGTAAAATCTATCAATCATGTATGGATGTCTGAAAACAATATGGTTTGGGATCTGTTGAACAAGAGAAAGCTAATGTAAATAACTGGATAAGGCCTTCCAAAAATTCTTCCCAAATAGGACAGACCTCCATAAAAACTGTCTTGTATTGTGGTCTCAATTGAAAAAAAATAGGTAAAGTGACTTACATTTTGATAGGAGGTCTCTGGAAAAAATAAGTTTTTACAAAGTAGGTGAAAAAGACTAGGCTAAACCACATATGGAAAATTAGATCAAGATGGAGGCAGGACACAAGCATCTACCTTCCCTATGCAAACCCTCTGAAAGAATAGGCGAGATTGTATGGGAAAACAACTCCTGAAGAATGTTAGAAAATGAGAAAGGGTACGATTTGTAGATAACCAAATGCTGACAAGGATGCAGAGCAATAGGAATTCTCATGTGGGAAAGCAAAAATGATATAGCCCTTTGGAAAAGTTTGGCAGTTCCTTATGAACTTAAATATACACTCACTGCTGTGGACTGAAAGTTTATGTGTCCCCAGGATTCATATATTGAGGCCTAGTATAGTATGCAAAATGATAACTGGAGATAAGGCCCTTGGGAGGTGATTTAGTCACAAATGTGGAATCCTCATGAATGAGATTAGTAAGTGGCCCTGTGGAGGAGATTCCAGGGAAGTCCCTCATCCCTCCTACCATGTGAGGACACAATGAGAAGATGGCCTTCTACGTACCAGGAAGAAGTCCTTATCAGACATTGCATCTGCCAGTATCTTGATCTTGGACTTCCTATACTCTGGAACTCTGAGAAATAAATTTTTGTTACTAATAAGTTACCTAATCCATGATATTTGGTTATACCAACCCAAATGGACTAAGACAGTAAGTTTATTTTTCCATATTTCGTGACAGAAAAGCCAAGAATCCCAGGAAAACTGCTGTTCATCTTTTTAGCAAACTCACATTCCACATTCTGTCTACTGCCACTGCACAATAATGCTTTTATTAACATTTATAAGAATGAATGGATATCTTCTAAGCTAAAAATTCAAGACATGGAGATTACAGAGAAATGCTAGTAACCTTTCATTGAGGAGAAGTCAATCACAAAATAAGCAAAGAGTTTAAATGTTATATTTGGCAGTAAGAACTGAAATGCAAGGACCCTAGCCTAAGATTCCCCTTTGTGACCTGGGCTCCTATATGAAAAAGGGGAAATGACTAGTCATTTTGCACTTCATACAAGGAAAAATCCCAGAAGAGAAAGAGAACTTTGACCTCTTAAAACCAGTAATATATGAAATACAGAGCAAGGAGGTTACTAGCGCTGAAATTGTGATTCCCCTCCTTACCCCGCACCCTGAAAATCTTTTGCTCCTGTAATTAAGAGGGAAAAATAAGAGACCAAACTGGAAGCAATACATCAGGATCTTGGAACCTGGCCCTCTGCCTTCCCGGCTGGTGCTTGCTCCCTCATCCGCATCCCAGGAAATAATCATTTGCTTCTCCAGAGACTCATTATTTCAATTTGCTTCTCTAAGAAAATGTAGTGCATTTTAATTCCTTTTTATGGACGTGTACAGGTTGGGCTTGCAAAACATTTTTGCTGAATTGCCCAATTACTGAAAATTATTGTATTCTGTCTTTTAAAATAATCATACTTTATAACTTTAATTTGTCACATAGTAGAACTTCCTCTCTAGCAATCTTGTTTTACCAGTGATTTATGCAGTTTCTCAAGTGTCTTGTTTTCTGTAATATGTTCTGTAATATGTTTTTTGCTTTTTTCTTTGTCATAAAATAATTATAAGTAATTGCACAAGAGCAATACATAATGCCAGTGTTTTTTTTTTTCTTATTCTTCAAGGAGCAGGAGAGATTCATTAATTTTTCTTTATTTACCACACTATTAAACACTTCAGTCCTGTAGCCACTATCAGCACTAAATTCTAATTCCAAGTGATTTACTGAGCCTGAAAACCTAGCCTCTCCCTTGAATGTCCCTTTTTCAACTGAAGAACACAAAACAAATTTGCCAACATGTAGTGTTAGGCTACCTGTGTTTAGGAAGAAGGAAAAAAAATTTTTTTAAACCTGGAACCTTTAAAATTGAACAGCTTTAATTAAGCTGTTTGTCCTTTTCATTTGCATTATTCAATCCTCTGTTTTCACTTTTACCCTTCTTTTTGAAGGGCAGACAGGAGGTTGTACATTCCTTTGGTTCATCAGTATTGTGGTTTTAATACTATTACAACTTTAAAAAGCTACTGTGCTTCTGAAGCTTCTGGTCAGGGAGTTTTTGTCCCTAGAGTTTCAAAGCTTAGGGCAAATGGTTTTCTCTAATTCTGTTTAACTCAAATATGAAACAGGAAACTGTGATGTCGTGTCTAGTAAACCATCAAAAGCACTCTGTTTAAAACAGAGAAATTAAGTGAGCTCACTGCTGCCTTCAAATACCTGAATTTTTGGCAAAACACTTAACCTATCTAGGAGTCATTGTAAAAGGTTAATTAAATAAAATCAAAATAGGGTCGTCACTTCTTCCTAAGGGCATATGAGTTGTCTCAGCAAACGAGTTCTTTCATCATGGAAAATGAAACATACCAGCCTTCTAGTATGAGACTGATGTACACTGAAGAAACCTACCTTGCTTACAACTCCAAAACAGCCTTCAGTCTGTGGAACAAAAGAATAATTGAACTTAAACCTTCCAACAGTGCCATTATGGCAGTACTATTTTTATATTGATAACTTTGTGGGTGTACACAGAGCTCATCACAACTGTGCGCAACCAGGCAGTCCTTTAGAGCACTTAAGGAAAACAAATATTTCTCTGAGGCTTTGACATGATAAACATACAAGTTCACTATCTAAACATTAAGTCATATTTTAAATGGATACTTTAAGTAATCACTTCCTACACAACTGGAATGAAATATACACTGATTTTAATGACAGTGATAATAAAGTTGGTTACATAATTCCAAGCTGGTCACCATGGGGAAAATGATGAGCATTAGTCTTTAGAGACAGAGTTTCTTAAGGTAAATCATTAGCCTCATTAACGTGACTAATATAAAAAGTGGGAGATGGGGAAGAGAGGCAACAGCAACCTAGCTCTCACAGCAAAGCTGCGGTTGATTTTTTTTTTTTTTTAAGTCCTTTACAAGATTATCTTGCTGTAGTTTTTGGCACTATCAAATAATTACAGTTTATTTTAAATAAGAATCCTGTATTTCTGCTACTGAGCCTTTATGCTTTCACTGGCAACCCTAATTTTCTTATTTCTCTTTTTCTTATCTTATTGAGTATCTTAGTTTTTCTCCAATAAACATGTATAGCTCAGTAAGAGCTGGAAAGCTGAAAAGGACAAGCTGAGCTTCTCTCCTTCTCAACTCTCTAAAAAGGGCTCCACTTCACTAAGGAGACAGAAAGGAGGGAAGTAAACAAAGTAAAAGACAAATTTTGGTTCATTTCAGAGGGGCTGTTTTCTGAAACATTGCTCTGATCTGTACCATATTTTGGAACCAATGCCTCTGGTCTAAAAGATTCAGTGAGCAATAGAAGATAATAAAGGAAGATCAGTTAAAAAAAAAAAAAAAAAAAAAGGAAGATCAGTAGATGCATGTGTCTACTTCTAATTTTTTTTTTTAATTTTAGAAGGTAAAGAAAATAGGAGATGAGAATATGCAGAGAACTGTTAAAATCCCTTTAAACTAAGAAATGGGTAGCAGGATTGTGCGCGGTTTTTGTTTTCTGCCTATTCTTTTTCTAAATTTTCAAAAAACAGTGTTACAGTAAACACATGTTACTTTTATCAGCAGAAAAGAGGATTTAAGCGCTTTCCTATTTCCAGTTGCCAGGTCAGCCTCCTGATCCAGCTCTTAGTGGAGATCAAGAGCTTAGACTTTTTCCTTAAACCCACACCCCTGGCACAGTCTGCACACGGTCTGGGCGTTCAGCAAGTCTGGACTGACTAATTAATTGATGTAGGGCTCCTTCACCTTTGTACACCTCTGTACTTAAACACTGTTCTCCAGGGTGTCTAAACACACTTAGAAAGAGCTGCTCTGGTTTTAAATGGTATATAAATTCTCTACTAAAGCCACTTCTCCGTATTCATCATCTCTAAAGAGCAGATGAGTAAGGTGACATTTTCATGTTGTAGCTAGAGCTGGCTTGGAACAAAAAGTCATTGAGTTTAGGTTCAGAGTTATGTTCCCTCTAAAAATAAGTTACTAGGGGATCTCAGACACGACCCAGTCTTTAGATGTTTATCAAGAATGCTGCCCACACATCACAATTATAAAGTTTAAGTATTAAAATTGAGATTGTTTTATTTTTTCCCAAAGAGAAGCCTCAACCCTCTTTTGGCAACAATGCTGGGAAAGGGAAGGCCATAATCTCCTTAAGGACAGGGGCCCCACTGTTTTTTTTTTTTTATCCTTAACGCTTCTGCCAATATGTGGGGGCACAGTAGGTATTTATAAGTGTTGAAGATTGAATAAATCAATTAGTCTGTCAACACAGCTACAAACCTACTTTGTCACAAAGTAGATATAATATGTTTCAGGGAGAAGGGTAGTCTTAAAAAATACTATTTATTCAGAGTAGAGTATTAAAATAAAAAAACCCATGACTACCAAACATATAATAAAAGAGAAGGATACACTGTTTTCTACAACATATTAGGCAGCTAAGACCATTTCATAAGACGGTCTTAATGATTAAACATGATGGCAAGTAAAAACTTCTTAAGCTGACATTATTTTAAACAAGCAAGTGGATTCTAGAGTTGAATTTGTAAAACATAAAAAAATTATCTTGAATAAGTATCAACAAGTGATGAAAACTGATAATAAATGTACCCTTAACTAAAATGCATGGTTTAAAGTGACAGTTTCTTTTAGTATCTCTAAGGAGTGCTTTCTTGCTTACCTGTCAGTGTTTTAATATTATTCCTTTTTCTTCTATTTTTTAAAAGTTTTGTGCTCAGTCATATATGTGACCCAGATTTCAATGCCACCTTGTTGATGCTAAGACAGCTTTTGTATCCGTAAAACCACTGCACAGTGTCTAAATCAGGAGCTGAATATGTTCTTCTACCTTTTATCGGCTCTAAAAAATGCAGAGCAAACATTATCTATTGTTAATTACCTGTAAAGTAGGGCTTTAGCCACTTCCCCTGTTTCTAAGAGCCCTGAAGTGAAACCTAAAAGAAGTCACCCATTGTTTTCCGCTGTGCTAGGGCCAGGAGCAAACAGGGCTCAAATTGCAGCTCTGAAAGGCCACAGGAAATTGGCATACCACTAATCTGCACTCAACTATTCAAAGAAACAAAGCCTGCATTCCTGCTGAAAAACTCACCAGCAGAAACCCAAGGCAGATCTGTTCAGCAAGGACCACAGAATAAATCTGCAGAAATAAAAGTTTTAATTAGAGTACCATGAGACCTGGCTCCAGTTTCCTAGCTCTAACATGCATCATTTAGGTTTCTACCTACTCTTCCCAGTTTTCCCCAAAATGAGATTACATAATTAGAATCCTTTCCACTTAATCATTTGAGCAGGGCTAGAGTAGGAGGGGACAATGTAATCAGAGGCCAAGGGTTCACTACAGACAGCTGAGTTGTGGTAAACTAGTATTCTAAAATAATCAAAATCCAGAGCACTTAAAATTTGCTTTTGTGTACTTGGGCTATATATATTCCTTGTAAATGGAAAAACATTTTTTTTCTAAACCTTGGGAATGAAATGCAATTAAGAAATTGGTCAGATTATCTTTCATAAAGCACAGCACAGTCTAGAATGAGACTCCATGTAAAACTCAAGGATAAAAGTAGTGGGTTTTTTTTAACTGGATGCTTCACCACAGTTCAAGTCACGAGCAGAACACAGGTGCCTCATTGGCTGGTGTGGCACACCCACTTGTTCTTTCTTAATGGTTATCAGAAGGCTGGGGCTTCCCTGGTGGCTCAGTGGTGAAGAATCCGCCTACAATGCAGGAGACTCAGGTTTGATTCCTGGGTCAGGAAGATTCCCTGGAGAAGAGAATGGCGACCCACTCCACTGTTTTTACCTGGGAAATGCCATGGACAGAGGGCCCTGATGGGCTACACCCATGAAGTCGCAAAGAGTCGTCTCGTGTTCTGGGCACGGATTGGAAAAGAATGTCCAGACCTGAGGCAGAATGAGAGGAGAATCAAGTTTATTAGAGTGGGAGACGCTGTTAGAACAGCGGGCCAGCTCAAGGGAGAAACGAAATTAAACAGGGGTCCTTACACCACTTTTATACCCAGGGTACAAGGCGTGGGATAGGGTCTTACAGGTCATTTGCTGATTGGATGAGGCATGTATACTGGGTGGGCAAAGAGTCTACCTCCCTACGCGGTAGGAGGGGAGACAAGTTATACTGTTCCATTGATAGTTACAACATGGGAAAGGGAAGGACGATAAGGGCCTGGCTTTTCCGTTCCTGCATTCCAGGACCCTCCTTGGTTTTATCTGCTCTTTCCTCCTTGGGTCACCACAAGTAGGACACAATTTAGCAACTCAACCACCAACCACCACATCAAAAAGGTCACAGAATGAACTAACAGAGTCAGGGATGTTATGTTCTAGTCTTAACTTTATCAAGAAACTGGAAAATCATATTTCCTCCCTATGTCAAACTTCCTTACCTATCAAAGTAGGTGAACAATTCAGTCCCTCCTTAACTCACGAGTTTGTTGAAATACCGAAAGTTTGAACACTTAGGTGCTTACAAAAATATTATGTGCCATGTACAATTTGAGACATTATTGTATTTAGTGAAAACAATGTTTTAACTGAGTGATAGGCTATATGGTATTATCATAGATCTTCAAAACCATATCGTTGCTGTTGTTCAGTCATTCAGTCATGTCTGACTCTGCAAACCCATGGACTGCAGCAGGCCAGGCTTCCCTGTCCTTCACCACCTCCCGGAGTTTGCGCAGATTCATGTCCATTGAGTTGATGATGCCATCCAACCATCTCATCCTCTGTCATCCCCTTCTCCTCCTGCCCTTAATCTTTCCCAGCATCAGGGGCTTTTCCAATGAGTTGGTTCTTCCCATCAGGTGGCCAAAGTATTGGAGCTTCCGAAAACATATACAGAGTAGCCATTATACATTTGAAAAAAGGGCCATTTTGAAGAGTTTCGCGCCTATGCAAATTGAACAAGAAGAATAAGCAGTGAGTTCAGTATCTAGGAAAAAGCGTATCAGCACCCAGGAAGCTGAGCAGGGTTCTTGCCTCCTCCAGGACTCTCAAGTCAACTCAGTAGGAGTGATAAGTATGTAGGTCAGTCATGTCCCAGCTCTTTGTGACCCCATGGACTGTAGCCCGCCAGGCTCCTCTGTCCATGGGATTCTCCAGGCAAGAATACTGGAGTGGGTTGCCATTTCCTTCTCCAGGGATAGACCACACAATCTGCATTACAAGCAGATTGTTTACCTCTGAACCACCGGAAAAGGTAGAAGCCCTATTTGTTAGAATATGCAAGACTAAAATGGCTTAAAGCAGATTACAGACCATATCAGAATATATATTTTATTAATGTAGTAAATATTCCTCTGGTCAGAAGAACAAGATCCAAATATGGGTTCTTATGACTCAAGTGTAAAATGCAGGAAAATATATCAGTAAATATGTACTCAGCGCCTACCATGGACAAAGCACCTTTGGGGTACAGGCGAGTCTACAACATAACCTCAAAGAATTACAATATCAAAGGAGAGACAGGATGTAAACTTTGAACAGGGGCAGAAAATGCCACCCCAAAATATGCCATCTTAGCATAAGGATTATATTGAGCTAGAAGCACTGATTAACAGCAGGTACAAGAGGGGTGCTGTGGCCTCCTCTTTTCTTTCTGGAAGCAGGAGATAAAACTTACATACGACGGATGCCCTCACTGTACCAGGAGAAGAACAACATACTTATCACCAAAGATGGAAGGTGGAGGCTGAGAGAACTCTGTACAAACAGACTTTGTTAAAATATCTCAACTTCCTTTACCATTCATATATTTTAGTTGCTTTTCTGTAACTGTCTCTCTTTATTCAACCACAGTATGAATGTTTAGGCTTGGCTACATCTCTGGGTCCTCATCTTCCTATAGGGCTCATAGGTACATGTAAAAATCTGTATGCTTTCCCCTGTTAATCCATCTGATGTTGACTAATTCTCAGGCCCAACAGGAACTTTAACAAGGTAGTAGTAAAGTGTTGCCTCCTCTTCAACACAGTAAACATTAAAAGTAATGACCCTTTTACACAATGAAGTTACTATAGAATTTCTAGGAGAGATTATTTAGTCAGAGAAATAGGATTTAAACCTAGTTATAAAAGAGTAGAGGCTTCCTGAGTGGCTAAGGTGGTGAAGGATCCACCTCCAATTCAGGAGACACAGGTTCAGTCCCTGGGTCAAGAAGATCCCCTGGAGAAGGGAATGGCTACTCACTCCAGTATTCCTGTCTGGAGAATTCCATGGACAGAAGAGCCTGGCAGGCTACAGTCCATGGGGTCACAGAGTTGGACATAATTGAGCAACTGACGCTTTCACTTTTTTTTTTTTTTTCCCCAGGGACAGAGTGAATCTACTCCACTGGATAGAAGATTTATGTTGCAGGGAAGACAGGCAGAAGGGCAGTTTGGGAGTCTGAAAGCATAGCCACGAATACTTAGTGCATGCATTTTAACTTAATCCTACAGTTAATTTAAAGGGTGATGAGAGGAAAAGAGGATAGGGCAAAAGGGAAAGAGAAAACGTGGGGCTTCCAAGAGACATACAGCCTGATGAACTGGAAAAGATTAATTTTTAATATGGTTATTTGTTATGGAGTCATGCTGTAGGCCAGTAACATCATATGATAAATGACACAAATGTTTCCAAGTGTAAATCATCATATTCCAACTTGGCAGTCACCAGCAGACACACATTTTCCATTGGGTCAAAAGGACCCAAAATTTTATTTGAACACAAAAATACAGTTCTGTGTTTTTTCCTCTTGAGAAACGGTCCCATAGGTAAGATACGAACGGCCCCCGTCATGAAATCACCGCCCTCTGCTCAGTGTGGCCTGCGGTTGAGTTAGTCATGTGTTGTGCCATAGGAAGGAGGTGACAGTTACTGCTTGGATATGTTTGTAGGGCATAACCTCAAAGGAACTTCCTCACACTCTATAGTAGAAAGGAATAAATGTTTGTTTTGAAAGATAAGCATGGGTAAGTAGGAAAAAATGCTCAAGGGCAAATACTTTTGAAAAAAAAAATGCTTTATGAAAGAATGTTGGGTTTTGTTTTTTTCAAGAAAGGCAAGTTCAAGCAGACCTTTTTTTTTTTTCAAGAGTACTGCCTGCTTTTCTTCTTTCCAAAATTCACCAGATTTTACAAACCATACGAAGCATATTTTCGGATTAAGAGATTCCTCCTAGTTGAACTTTTTACTCAAGAAATTAAGGCACTATATAGTACCTAACCAATGCCAAGGAGAAAAAAAAATCCCATTATCTACATAGGACATGAAGAAATGTGGACTTTACACACTTGACTTTTTTTTTTAACTAAACTTTTGAAATCAAGCAATGCCAACCTCCCTCAAATTCAAGTTGTTCTGCTTTATAATGATCACTTCTCAAAAAACCATTTCCAAGTCTCTACATGTGCCACATACCACCTATAAAATGTAGAAAATGTTTAACTCCAATACTCTCATTTATAAGCAATTCAGACTACAGGAAAAAAAGATAAATGACCAATTTCAATCATCAAATTGTTTTATCCTTTTTTTGGTATAGCTTCTGCAAGAATCTGGATTTTACTAACTTGGCCTGTCGTTATGGTTTACTCCATGACCCGTTGACTGTAGCCCACCAGGCTCCTCTGTTCATGGGATTTTCCAGGCAAGAATACTGGAATGGGTTGCCAAGCCTTCCTCCAGAGGATCTTCCTGTCCCAGGGATCGAATCTGTATCTCCTGCATCGGCAGGCGGATTCTTTAATAAATTAAACTCCAAGTCTTCAAGTATAGATAAGGTCTATATAATGGAAATAGCATAGGACTTTCAAACACAATTTTCACATCTTTTTCTCACTCAGCTGGCTCTACTCCCTACTAGCAGTTTATCCTTGAGTAAATCATTTCATCTCTCCAGGGTTCAAATGTCTTTACTTTTGAATGAATGAAGGAGAGGAACTAAGTAGAGTTTAAGGTCCTCCCAGATTTGACTTTGAGTGGCTTCTCTAATCCTATTCCCAATCACCTAATAAACATATTCCTCAACCACTCCTTCCTTTGTCCACCATCGCCGTTACCATTTCTCACTTTGACCAACAGAGAAAAATATAGGGAATAAGGCAAATCAGGACACTGAAGTTACAAGCATTATTGTTTGAAGATACTCCAGTGATTTAAAATTTAATGCCTGGGCCAGGGCATGTGGGGGTTGCATGGGAGAGAGTAGGAAGAGTTAATGTTTTTAGATAATTGGGAGAAAATGGTTGACTTGCTGAATTTTCTATTTTGGAATTTGGTATTTCTGACAACAAAGTTCAAACATTGTATATAACTCACTTTTCTGAGTGATATATAGTGAACTCTGGGGAGCCAGGGTGGAAGAAAGAATTAATAATTTAGTTTGTTCGATTTGCAAAGCCTTTGATTCTCTTCTCTGCTTTCTGGCTTCCTGCCTTTGGTTCACCTCATCACTCCTTCACTGTTCTGGGACAGATGTGTTGTAGGGGGAAAAAAATCATTCCCAAATCTGTACAATTAGTGGAATGTTCAGTGTAGAAAATTTTGGTCTCCTTCTACATTTTATTTGTACAAATGTTCTCTCTGCCTACGTTAGCAATTATGAACCAGTTATGGACCAGTTGCGAGTTGGTCCTATGACGAGTCACCTCGATCTGTCTTCACTCCTCTTTCTCAACCTACCAGTCATCTCAAGCCCATTCTTCCTTTCTGTCTCCATTGTCCCAGTCACACTAACCATCTTGATCATCATATTAATGATCTAGCTGGATTCCCTCTTCCATTTCAGTCTATCCTCCACAAGGCTGCCGGAAGAATCTTTCTAATAGTCTAATCTGCTTATGTCACTCTCTTGTCTATAACCTGGCCTCTCTGTGACTCCTTCTCACTCACAAGATAGAGCTCAAACTTTTCAGTTTGACATCCACACTTTTCATGACTGGCTCCTATCTTTCCCAAAGACACCTTACTTTCTAAACATTCTGATTTACTTGCCATCATGCCATGATGCCATGATCATTCCCACTAACATGCCTTTATATTGATCTGAAATGCTTTTTCTCTCCCTTGTCTGCTTGATGAATTGCTACTCATCTTTCATATCTTCTCTACGAAGCCTTTCCTGACTTGCAGACAGATGCTGCCTCCACGGCCCCAGTTACCAACTGATACAGTAACACCAAACACACGGTTAAAACTTTATGCATTGCTAGTCAAAGACTGGGATTCTCAGCATCAAAAATATCATTGTTAAATAAGTGATTAAATGTCTGACACAGCCAGGCAATTCTTATTTTCTCTCAAAAATTGCCAATCTTGTCGACATTTGAAATAGTATCAAAAACCCTGCAAAAACAGAGTTTCAGTTTGGTCATTCATCTAAGCATCTTTCCCTCTCTGAAGTTTTATGAATAAATCTAGCAAGGCAATCAAAACAAATATTTATTGATAAATTTAGTTTCATCTTTTTTTTTAAATTTTTAATCTGCCCTAATTGGATTCTGTTCCTGGTAACTATTAAAGAGCAATAGCCAAAAATGGACAAAGGCAGATACAAAAAGGAAATTACAGGTAATTCCAAAAGCAGGTTTATAAACCACAAAGTGGAACTCCACATAGTCTGTAAATACCTTTAACATCATCAGTTTTCTTTATAAAGATAGGCCTCTCTGCATGTGGAATAGAAGGCAGATTCTGGGCGGCCCAGAAGAATAAAATATATTTCTATTAAGGAATCAAATTCACTCACAGCTTCTATCGCAAATCTGCAACATGCAAACTCTGGGAAACAGACAGGACTAAGGTCTTGGACCCAATCCCTTTGCCTTCTGAAGTGTGCAAAAGCTTAAAGAAGGGAATGTGGAAAGCAGAAGGCCTTTTGGCTCAGTGTATTATTTTGACTGAATTGACTGCTCAATCAATTTTCATGAAGATATATTTCCTTTATTCAATAACAGATTTTGTTAACACACCATTTGTGCTATAAATGGGGCACAGCCCATCTGAAAATAAATTCTACTGATTTAGCTCATTCCTTTTTAAGAACTCTTATATTTTATCAGATCTTAATTAATTTGTAATCCATTAGCCTAAAAACAAGTTAAAGTGTTCAAAAACATCCTTTACAAACATAAACACCAGCTTCGAAAATTTCCTCTCCACCTCTGGCATTTTAATACCTAAATTAACAACTCTTCTAACACATTGGCCTCAGTTTTCTCCTCTTCATCCTTTACTCGGAAAAATCTCTTTTCTATCTCAGCTACCCTTGAGCACAGAGAAACTCCAGATATCCTTAGCATTTGATGGTATGGTATCAAGACCCTTGAAGGTGGTATCAAGACCACCTTCTAAGGTCTTGACTTGAAAATTCTGTTCTCAGCTGTCCTCCTTTGCTATTTCTATACTCTCTGTAAGTCTGTATCTCATCCTCACTGGAACCTTCAACCAATTCTTCTGGCCAGTCATTTCGGCAAATATTCAGACTGCTACCCAAGATTCCTGACCTCTTTTAAATTCACCATTTAAGGGTCTCTTATTCCCTGCCTTAAATGACCCTCTAATCAGCTCTGAATAGTATGCTTAGTGGCTCCCCCAAAGTTCCAGGTTCAGTATGAGCTGAGCTCTCTGCACTTCATTTTATCAGTTCCTACTGACCACAAGTTAGCCTCTCCACCTCTAGCCGTTCCAGATCGCTCTCAAGAACCAATTTCAGTCCCTTAAGCACTTAACTTTCAAGAGAAGACCATCCTCCACTTGGTGTGCTTCTTCGACTTCCCTCTTCTGTAATTTCCTCTTAGAGTTCCACTGTGTCTTTTTCTTCCTTCTCATCTTTTATTCTTTCCTCTAGGAGAACCATTCTTGCCAAGGTTAAAGTGCCCTCTTTGCGCTCCCTCTTCTCTCTCCTCCTCCCTCTTCCAGAAGGCCTACAAAAAGGCACAGGTTTTCCTTATTCTAAAAATTGTCCTCAGCTTGTTACCTGCCTTGAGTTACTTTCCTATCATCTCAAGACTTCTGGACTAGTCTAAAGCTGTTACTTGCATGTACTTACCACCCACTAAACCCATGCAACCTGGTTTTTATTTCAATTTCACCTAAACACCACCCACCAAATTTAGCTGGGAGTCTGCAGTTTTTGACTGTTACTAATTCCTATCTTGAAAACCTCCTTTGGCCGCTAACGCGTGGTCAAGAGGAACTGATGAAGTGAAGAGCAGTCCAGAGAGTTCAGCTCAGTCTCTCAGTGCCTGTGTTTCTTTGACCACCCCTCTATTGGCCCCAGGTGCCCGACCTGCCCTCTAAACGCAGGTACGTTCCTCAGGGTTTGAGGCTCAGCTGGTAAAGAATCTGCCTGCAATGTGGGAGGCCTGGGTTTGACCCCTGAGTTGGGAAGATCCCCTGCAGAAGGGAAAGACTACCCACTCCAGTATTCTGGCCTGGAGAATTCCATGGACTACAGTCCATGGGGTTGCAGAGTCAGACATGACTTTCACTTTTTCACTTTCCTCAAGGTTTTATCCCTAGCCTGTTTTTAATTTCATTCTTTCTCTTGGGAATCTGTGCTACAGATTCCCTATCACCCCAATGTGGGTGTTGGGCCATCACCCTCCTCTAAAATTCTAGACTTTTTTTTTTCTCAGTGAGCTTCTGGCAACTCACCAGCATTGTAAGAGTTTATCCCAATAGGACTCACAACTTTTCTACCTCACATACCTCCTAAACTAAGTCCACCCAACTCTTTTAACAGAGCTACCATTTGCCTATTCTCCTTGGTCTAAAACCTCAGTATCATTTTCAATTTTTCACTCTATCTCAAAACCACAGATAACTGTCAAGTCCTTTGGATATATGTCTCACATTGATCCCTCCTTTCCATTCCTATTAGTTCTGACCCTTAATACCTTTCTAATTGGCCTCCTACCTTGATATCTGCCATTTTAATCACCTGTGATTCTTCTACATGTACCTACAATTTAATTGAGAGCCTCTTGACTGGGGCTGTGCCATAGAATCATCTGGAGTGCTTGTAAGATAAACAAAAGCCAAAGCCCCACCCAGGGCACAGGCTTTGTTTGTTGCTATTTTACTCATCAATGAAGCTGAGAACTGCTGCTAGCCAGACAGGAGCTCAGTTTTCTCAAATACACACCTTACTGTCTTACATCAGATTTATTCAGTTAGTTTTGTCCGATTCCTTTCTCAAGGCACTTACTTCTCTGCCTTGGACTACTATTAGTATTTGCTACTATTAGTCTATTGTGCTTTCACACATTTGTTAAATTTTATAACTTACAAATTAACCTGAAATTTTGGTTTCAACTCTTGTCTTGTTCCCCCAACCAACCTCTCCTTTTTTCCAATCTGTTACCACAGGTACATATGCGGCATGCAGTTTTTTAATAAAGTTTATTTTAGTTTGGCAACTAGATCGTGACTTTAGGTAAGTAACCTCTGTGAACCTGACTTTCGCATCTCTAAAGAAGATGCAGTAGATGACCTCCAAGTTTCTATCATTAGAAGTATGATTCTATGACTCTCTTATCAAAACAAGCACTTGAAATACTTGCTAGTGAATGATAAGCTTTAGTATGCTTTCCTAAATGGCCCAGTTCAAAACAGTCTCTAGGTTTTACTGTTAGTTACTGGCATACCTCGTATGATTCAGCTATCTGACTTTAACACCAATCTTTTTATCAGTACAAAACAGAAAGTGTAAATCTGCTTTTTAATCACTATAATTCTGATATAACTAGAATAATGCTAAGTGCCATCACATAAGTTCTTAAATCTAGATGCCAGGTTACTGTTACCTTTACAAACTGATCAAAATCAACTTGTTCTATTATTACCACATAAATCTGGCCAGAGGAAGCACACAATCTCAGTTTTCAAATGAAGTTGTTAACTTTAATAATAACATATGAAAAATAATCATGGCAATGAATTCATTTGCTACTTATTCCTGATAGCTAAGTGTAAATAATATATGCAAAAAAATTCCATTTCCTAAATTATGGTCAAATTATTAATTATGAAGGAAACACTTTCTGGTTAAAAGAAATGGTAAACACTAATATGCAACATAAAGGTACCAGGCTTGCTGCTAAAAAATGAAGAAAACCCTATATCTGGAGTTCTGGTACTATGCTAGCTATCATGAACATTTAAGCCAGGCCTTTGTTTCTCATTCTCAAGAATGAAGACATCAAGCTAAGAAAGCAATTACAAAATTGCCTGATAAACTCACCCAAGAAGCTTTTTGAAATTAAGAATATCAAGCTCCTCCCCTGGAGATATCTTCTGATCTTCTGATAGAGTAGGTCTGCACTATGACATAGACTTCTGATTTTTAACTTTTTAACTAGTGACCTATTTACTTTCATATATGATTGAGAAACATAAAGTATATTCTGACATCTATTTATAGCTCTAGGATTCTTCTGCATATGGAATAATGCACGTGGTAAGGGTTCAATACATGCAGCAAAGTGGCTTGGTAATAATCTGAGGGAATATTAGAAGAATCAAAAACTTGTCAGTTAAATTCATGGCCATCTTATCTAGGGAAATAATGGAAAAAACAGTTCTTCAATTATCAACTGGCCAAAGGGGGATTTAAAGTTTTGTCTTCAAGATATTTAAAAAACGATACCAAACTCTCTTGCAATATATATATATAGTGGGAGGTGGGGCAGAGTTTAAGATGAGAACTGTCTAGACATTCTTTGTTTCCATTTTTCAATGTTTAGAAATGAGATTGTGCCTTTTCGCTAAAGACTTTTACATAAAACTACCATGAAATACATCACTCAACAAAAAAAGGGAAGATTCAGGAAAAGGAGACAACTTCAAAAATTAAATCAATCTTCTGCAAATGAATCTTGAGTTTGATTTCAATATTAACTTTAGGGTAAAAACATTAGTTTTAAACTTATTTCCTTTAACTTTAAAAACCACTGTTTTTCATTTTTTTTCTTAGTAATAACTGGAATGTTCTACGATTTGTGTTTTGAAAACTATACAATAATTATAACAGATTATAATTTAAAGATTCACCTCAAGCCTTCACAAAAAAGAAGTATATATTTTTCATAGTCCATTTTTCTGCTGAGTTACATTTTATTAAATTGTTGACAGGAAGCTACTCAATTATAGAAATCTTGTACTGGTTTTATTCACAATTAAATTATCCAAATAAAACTTCTTTGAATGAAAAGAACAGCACTCAGAAAACAAGCTGGAAAGGAACTACTTAAAAAATATTCATTCTGTCAAGTTTTGGCAGTTGAGGAAGAGGGACAAAATTGAGGAAAAGGGAAAGGTTAATCTATCTATGTGGTATTTTTAACTTGGCAGTATCAAATAAATGGCAGGGGTATTATAAGAAATGTCAGCTGTGCTAATGCTTTCAAAGCCTTAGCACTTTAAAATGATCATCAGTATTCAGTTCAAACACATTGGACTCATGAGCACTGATGAAGACACATCCTAATATTTTTTTCTTAGGTTTAAACCATCACAAAGGAGGAAGTTTTGAATCAAAGTGTTTATTCTTTGTGTCTGACAAGCATGTTAGAAGTCTGAACTCCTAACCTATTGCTATTTCCAAATATGGGCCTGACATTATGCCAGAGTGCATATAGAACCCCTAGAAGCAGCAGACTGCCATCTTAATATTATAATTTTAATGTAGTCCCCATATAGCCAGAAGGTAAAACTCCACAACATACCTTATTCTCATAAAAGTTATAAATGTCTTTCAGTAAAAGCCACAGCTTCTTAGTCTGGCTAGTTTAACTACAGACAGCTCTTATACCAATCCCCGATTATACGAAGGGTCTAAATAACAGAAAAACGTTACACAGTATTTTGAAGGAGTCTATTTATGCTTCATTAAGCAGCCAAATCTCAATGAAATATTCAATATTCAGGGAGCAGTGATATCACCACATAACTTGAATACAAGAGGAAACAAATTCACATTTTAAAATACCATAGATTATGAAAATTTTTTAAATGTTCCTGCTTTCAGAGCATAGAGAAAATACTTGATTAAGCCAAATATCACAATGCCAACTAATAGGTTTAGTGGCTTGGTGGAAATGCATTAAAAGTTTCTATCACTTATTTAATTAAAAGAAAATCAAAGTCTATAAATACAAAGGATAAATAATCCAAAACTAGTAGTCAAATCATGTAAGAGACAACACCAAACAAAAAAACTGGATAAGAGTTTTGACAGCCTAAATCCTGGGTTCAAATTATTTCAACATCTTCTTCTCAAATGCTGATTATTCAGGTTTGACACGTCACTTAGGCATACGGAGGAGTTAGTGAAATCAAGTCTGAGGATTCACGTGAACAAAATTTTATCAGATCCAAAGACTCTAACTATGTCCTGACTTCAGCAGGCTAAAAACTAAAAACACATACTTTTTTAATATAAAGTTTCACACCCTCACATTTCTAATTCCATGAGACGTGACACAATGTTATCTGATCAGGGCACATTAAAGACTTATTAAAGGAATGGAAAGGATTGGAATGTTTTTAACTTCTCTTTGATAATGTTAACTATCCCCTTCATGCACTCTTAAATTCTATAATGTTTTATTAAAATGACAGTGCCAGAGACTCCTAGTATGGCTACAGAACTAATTTTTTAAGCCTTGCTGATGAAAACTAATTTCAGACTAATCCAAGAGTTAAGATAAACATTATTTAAAACATAGAGGTATGTCCCATTCCAAGAAATCGATATATACAAAACCCCTTGCTTACAAAATAGCCAAAGGAGGGATGGAATTGTTAATATTAATCACAAAAAAACTTATTTCACTTTGTAAAGTGATTCACTTGGGCATTTGTTGAAACAGAATTTGGAATACAAAATCTTGACTAATGAATTTTCCAGGAAACATCTAGTTCAAGATTTGAGCTCAGCTACATCTAGATTTGGTATATTAAGGGAAAGAAAGAAAAGGGGTATGCATGAAGAGTCGAAGCAAATGACAAAAACCACAACAGTACCCGCTGATAAATGAAGAAACCAAGAGACAGTTTCATTAATTAATATATTTTCTGCATTATAGTTAACATATGTACTTTCTTCGTGTCACCTTATTTTCCGTTACGTATTGATATTTTGTTATATTCAGACATGAGTACATTTCAACAGTCTTTTGCAATAAATATCATAAAATAATAGAGATTCACATAATAAATATTCTTTACAATAAAAAAGTTTAACAGACTTTTGTCTTAAAAATAGTCAGAATTCAACTTTGTGATTTATACATAAAATATACAAAAAGCACCACAATGTGTGGTTAAGGCAATGAAACAGAAAAGATTAGAACTACCCAGCTGTTAACTAACCAAGTGGCCAAAAGCCATTAAGGAGCCAAGATCACTTCAGGCAGCATAGTTCTGTGACATCTACAGATTGATCAACTTCAGTTATCCAAGTGCCCTCAATGACAAGAGTAATTTGGTGAAAAGCAAGGAGTATGGAAGGGAGGGAGTAGAGTCCTTCACAAATATGAAAGCTTGAATAAGGATGAGCAAGATACAACCAATATATCTCCAATGTGAAGACTTACATTGTAAAGCAGACCTAAAATTACACAGAAACAAACAAACAAACAAACAAAAAAACCTGGCATCTCTAAAAAAGATAACTGAGGGGATAGAAAGCTGAGGAGCAAGGAGGAGAGGGCAGTGGTTAAAGGAGAATTTTAACGTTGTAACAAAAACAGATCTCCCATGCTACTTAAGTATCTAATGCTATGAAGATACCCCTAATTGGAGACAGATTTAATATATAGCTTATTTAAGCAATTAAATGGCTGCTTCTTTAAACACCAATTTCCCTGTTCCCAGAGTACCCAATCAAAAACAGCTCTAAATCACTGTAGCCTGGGTGTACATGTGTGGATATGTTCACGTGTACAACTTTGGAAAGTTGCTTGCAGAACAAAAAGGCTACCCAAAAGCCCACTGGCTCTCAATACCCTCTGGAGTGGGTGGCAGAGGCTCTTGTCATAAGGGGGAGCCAGATGCATTTCACGGTCCACTCTTACCGAAGATCATCCATTAGAGGGGAGTACAATCCATGAGTCAAACCTTGGAAAGAAGGGGAGAAAGGTGGGACAGGGGAAAACTGCAAAGAAAATAAAACCAGTATCTGGCAGCATCTTTTTTAACAGCCACAGCTTGAAAGCTAGAGAAGTTCAGGAGGTCCAACCCACCTCCAAAAATCATGATGGTTTACCCAGTCCCCGGGAGGGGCAGCTCTCCAGTTTACAATAGACAGTGTTGGAGTTCTTACATCTGCACCCTGGGCGATGGATCCAGTCATAACACCCCCTGCACAGCTTCAGGCATCCCTTGGCTGGAGGATAACAAAGTAAGCAAGGTAAAAACAGAGACATGGCTCCCATACACAGGTACCTAGAGCAGCACTGTGACTGTGAACAGGAGCAAGGATTATCCGAGTAGGAATCCCCTTCATCGTCATTGGAGCAGTGGTAGAAGATGCCCTTGACCAAGCACATGCAGGTTCCGTACTCCACCATGCTCTCAGCGGAGCAAAGGCACTGCCGGTTACAGGCCAAGCAGGATGGCAGGGTCCTGGGAGCTGTGCATTCCCCACACTTGCACTTCCCACACTGTTCACAAATGAACTTGTGCTGCGTCAGGTCCTCTTTCAAGGAGCCCTTTAAGTCATCCACAATCAGTTGCTTGGGCTGGGTCCGGACTGCCCTTTCAGACCTGTGACCAGGGATGGGTCTGGTTGGCGGGGACCTTCCTAACAGCCCCTGCTCAGAAGAGGCACTGCTGTTGCTCCCAGAACTGGCTGCGCTTCCAGTGCTGGTTGATCTGCTCAGTATGGGGCCTCTGGCGTTATTTGAGAGTCCTGCATGTCCCAGGTGGCTGGTAGGTCTATGCTCATAGTTATTATTCACATTAATTGGTATGATTTCGTGAGTCCTCTCATGCTTTTCTTGTCTTGGTGCGGTTCGAGGAGCAGGTCTTTTCACCACGGATGGCCCTTCTGTGTATTCATTGCTGCCTCTGATGGCCTTGATCTGGTCTAAAGACAAAATAGCAGCAGGCTGAATCTCTCTCTCATAGTCTAGCCTCTGACGGTTATCCAATGCAGGCTGCTGGATCACAACAAATGAACTGCCACTGCCATGCTGATTTTGGGGATCCATGTGTAGTGATCTTGATTTCTGACAATCAGTGGAAACCTGGCATGCATCTGAAATCCTAAAAGGAAATCAAAGATGAAAAAAAAAAACAAAAACAGAGAAAATAAATGTCTAGAAGTATTTGGGAGGGGGGTAGGGAGGAAGAGGCGAGAAATCCTGTCAAGTCACAAATTGCCTAAACCACCTGGTAATGATCTCCCTCATCAGCGGATTACAATGATGCTGGGGTCCTGGACAGAGTCCAATTCCAAGAGAGGCTTAGGACCACATCATAGAAGAAGAATGTAAGCAAGAGACCCCATGCCATAAGAACTGGAAGTTTTTTCAACTTTTAAAAAGCAGAATCAAGAAGTAATGTCTTCCTGTTTGTGAATCTAACAAACAAAATGGAGTATGCCCTTGTGGGGAACACTGAGTATAAGCACTAATAAACCGCTCTCATCTAAAGCAGCTCTGTATCAGTTCATGGGTACTTTCCATAAAAGAAAACATCCATTAAAAGAAAAACAAAAACAACAAACTAAAAACAGCTATGGTGCTGTTGTTTTTAATTATCTGTTTGCTGTTATAAGCATTCGATTAGTGTTCAGGAAATTAGTCAAGGTATACTTCATGCATTAAAAAAAAAAAAAAAGACACTCCAAACTGAAATGGAATCTCAAATTAAGAGGTCATCTTCAGTAGAAACCAGAATTTTAAACCTAGTTCACTATTAGTCTACAAGATATAAAAGTGAATGCCGATGAACACAACAGTTCTTAGTGTTTTATAGCCTCAAAGAACACAAGCAAAACTCAACATACAGTTCTATGAATGTTAAGACCATTCACATTTGAATTTTTTTTTTTTTAAGTTTAAATAAGGATCACTGACATAACAAGATAACTTTCACATACAAAGTGTCTGGCCTTTAAAGTAGTATGGGGAAATCCTGGCCATTTTAATTATCTGTATTTCCTCTAATTTAAAAATCTGTATTTACTTGCCAGATCTTGATTTTCAAAAGCACTGCCAACTGTGAATCAATGTGCTTCTTGTAATAAAGTATAGCAATATCCAGGTAAAAATCGGTTTCAACACCAGTGATAAATTACTTCTAATTTATAATGTATTCTTCATAAAACCATCTATTAAACATAAAAACGTTTTTGTTCTCATAAACGGTAAACCAGAATATTTTTCACACAAATTCCTCCCACAATCTACAGATTTGATCCAGTTCAAGAATGCAAAGGAAAAAAATGCCTATTCTCCACTACCACGAGCCAAATCTCATCAGCTTCAGGAATAAAGCAGAAAGAAGTCCATTTCATCTGTTAACTTCACTGAATGGCCCTGGACTGTCTTACATGTTAACTTCTTGGCGGCACCCGCCACAAACACAACAC
>SJYX01001062.1:0-26399 GCA_006410675.1 Oreotragus oreotragus | reverse complement strand
AAAAAAAAACACATAAAAATTAGTGTGCTAAACGTTGACAGAAGTGTACTATGTGATGTGAAAAGAAAAACATTTTTTTAGTGTAGGTGCCCCATATTACACTTAATAGCAAAGACACAAGGACAGTAAGCCTCTGTCTCTACAAGTATGGTGATATTCCTGGGGCTTTGTATCTCATTACAAGAGATTTATACTAGAAAGAGAATAAGGTCCATAAAAACACTAAAGCAGTGCACACGGAGAGCCTGACTAAATGATGACTTGGATGAGTCATAACGTATATGAAAAGCATAAGCACTTGGGGAAGATGATGTGGCCTGATCTAAACAGGATAAGTAGGATAAGTGGGATAAAAGTAAGGGGAAAAAATAGGTCAAATATCAATAAAAACTTTTCAATAGTGGGAACTATCAAAACCAGAAGATTTGTTCCCAAAGGAAATTCGTGATTGGGGAAGATTTAATACTTGAGTGAGTTAAACATGAAAGAATAACTAATTGAGAACAGTTCTAAATTTTATGCTTCTATAGATTCGTTTGTAAATAAACTATTGAACAATGAGGCCTCATTTATTCATCAGCATCAGGGAACACATTGTTCCGGAGAAGTCAGTTCCCCAGATACTGGAAGTCTCACAACAGGAACAGATTTTTCTTTAATTTTAACCTCTCCAATGGAGATTTATTTAAATTGCATGACTCAGATCCTTGGCTTCTTAAACATTCCAATCCAGAATTAGGATATGAGATGCCAGAAGTGTGGCGGGATAGGCCTCTGGAACACGGGGTCAGGACAAGCAGAGATCCATCTTAGTTCACAGAAAGGTGATCTGGAGGTCTTTTACCACTCTAGTCCTTATATATTTGTAAACAAAAGCACAGGAGATGATCTTTAAAATGTCTTCATCCAAATTCTCTGATTATGAACATCTGCTACCTAATTGCACTATACAGGCAGACCTCACTTAATTGTGCTTCACAGAAACTGTGTTTTCCACAAATTGAAAGTTTGTGGCATCCCTGCTTTGAGCAAGTAATTTCATTTTTCCAACAGTTTATGTGCATTTCATGTCTCTGTGTTACATTTTTACAAGTCCTGCAATATTTCAAACTTTTTCATTATTTTATTTGTTATCATGCTCTGTGATCAGTGATCTTTGTTACCATTTTGGTTCTTTTTAGCAATAAAATATGTTTTAATTAAGATATGTACATTTTTTAGATATAATGCTATTATTGCACACTTGATAGACTAGAGGATAGCATAAACAGAACTTTTATACACACTAGGAAGTTAAACTATTTGTGTGACTCACGTTATTGCAATGTTCTCTTCACTGCATTAGTCTGGAACCAAGTCTGCAGTAGCTCTGAGGTATGCTTGTAATATTTGTCTCTACATTAAATATTTTAGACACTCTTTTCAGCTAGTGGGCCTCAGCTAAGGCTTTATGTAAGGTGTTACAGTCTATTGGTAAATAAAAGGCATGTGCTCAATAATAATGCTTTTCCTCAGTACTCCAAAGCTTCTTTGCACTGTTTTAAAAATTATTTCTAGGTTCACAGGTAGATACTTATAACTGAGGCTGCTGAAGTCTGATTACCAAGTACAAGGAATCACACTGTATTCCTATTTGTCGAAGGTCAAGTCAGAGATGATAATAACTGTTATTATTCTGTCACTTCTGAGCAGAAATTTTCACAGTCAGCATATTGTTTGCCATCTCTCTTTTGCCTCTGTCACAGTGACTGTTCTGCCCCAAATGGATGTGGCTCCTTCAGCTTGGGCCTTTACATCTATATAATGCCCTTCTTTGTTTTTCTTTTTGGCCTCTGTTTTAAATTCTATCTTGTTGTCAAATATGCGTATCCCAATTTTCCTGTCATTTCTATTTGCATGAAATACCTTTTTTTTCCATATCCTTCCTTTCAGTCTGTGTGCATCTCTCACCCTGAGTTGAATCTCTGGGAGTTTATATTCTAGAATTAGGCATAATTTACATACAATAAAATGTAGGTGATGTTTCCAGTTTGTAGACATTTGGACAATTATATCCACCTGTATAGTCACCTAGTGTATGAATTAATGAAACCACAGAAGTGTGGAAATGGCCTGGGAGAAAAGAGGGCTGAAGACAGTTCCTTGGGGAAAAAAAATGTTAAGGGGAGTAGGAGGACAAACTAGGTAGATCGGGGGACAATAGTGACAAAGAAACCAAAAAGGAGCCTGTAGAGGCAAATGCCACTGAAAGGTGAAGAAATAACAGGGTTGATGTGAGCCTGTGGGATTTGTTACTCAAGAGGGGACTGGTGATCTTGCTTCATGGTTTTAGTAAAGCATTGCGATCTTAATGGCAAATTGATGAATAAATTATAGGTCATGCTGGAGCAGACTAAGTGAGTAGAGGACCATGCAAAGTCATGGCAGTGGGTAGAGTGTTAGAAAAGTTGCAGCCAAAGTGATAGTACAAGTCATGAGGTAAGAGAGCAGATGTTAGGAGAATAAGGGAGTTAAAGGGGCAAGAACATCGAAGGTTTTGATTGGAGAATGTTATAATAAAGTTTAGGATTTCAGAGTCAGGCGAAGCCCTGGCAATGGCTACATAAAGAAAAGCACCTTGGAAATGAGCTGCTAAAACGGAGTGGAAGAGGTCAGTGATTTTTGAAGCTAGGTTATTGAATTGATGAACCACACAGAGTCATTGTGATAAAAGGACGGTCTGGCTAGGGGCAGCAGAAGACTGAAAATGAGGTGTTAATGTCATCTGTGGAGCCACAGATATTAGTAGTAGTAAGGGTGAGATGGAGGAAGCCTAGGTTACTGTGTGGGCCTGAATTGACCAAAGATGAGGGCTGGAGGGTAGGTCCTGGAAAACCAGGATGACAGAATAGTGATCACCCAGATGCAGACAGGGCGATGGGCTTTCAGAATGAAAGCAAACAACAGTAACAAAATAGCAGGCATACGTCCACGCAGAGACTGGACTTGGGGATATGAGCATTCGGCTTGTAGGTTAAGGTAAAATTTTAGTTTTTCCTCTGAGTTCATGGGGGACCATCTCATGGTTCAAACCAGAAAGTTACGTGGTCAGGTCTGAGTTATAAAAAACCTTTCTGGGGACTGTGAAGAGAATGTATTGTCAAGTTGTGAAGACTAGTTTAGGAAAAAATTGTATACAAATCCAGTGAGGGTCTGGAATAAAACAGAGGTGGTGGAGCTGGGAAAGAGGCAATAGCTGTAGCAGTCAACAGCTATTGACTTGGTTAAATAACTGACTTGGTTAAGAGAAGAGAGAGAGGGAGCAGATGCCAAGCTTCTTCCCAAATCTGTTATCATCAACACTGTATACTTAGGTAAGAAATCCTACTCAGAGAACAGACAGATGTGGAAGTTACATTTGAGTACCGTACTTGAACACAGAAGAGCTCCAAAAGAACCATAGAGAGAGGAGGAAAATGAAGAGGAAATGAAGACGTCCTTGTTCTCAAGAAGCATGTGATGTGTATAACTGTCTCGATTTGATGCTCTATATCCTGATATATATGGGCTTCCCTGGTCTCTCCTCTGATAAAGAATCTACCTGTAATGCAGGAGACCCTGGTTCAATTCCTGGATCAGGAAGATCCCCTGGAGAAGGAAGAGGCTACCCAATCCAGTATTCTTGGGCTTTCCTGATGGCTCAAATGGTAAAGAATTTGCAATGCAGGAGACCTGGGTTCAATCCCCGGGTTGGGAAGATCCCATGGAGGAGGGCATGGCAACCCACTCCAGCATTCTTGCTTGGAGAATCCCCATGGACAGAGGATCCTGGCAGGCTACAGTCCATGGAGTCACAAAGAGTCAGACACAACTGAGCACGGCACAGCATCCTGATACATATATAAAAAAATGTGACATTATTTTTTAAAGTTTTTGTCTTTCAGATGTTTATTTAATTTATTAAATCAATTTAAAGTAAGTGCTTAGGCTGACACATTTCAGTGATTAATTTAACCCTGCTGTTATCACTTGCATTATTTTTGTTTACTATGAAATTAGTAAACAATGGAAATACAATCATAAATAATGGAAAACAAGAAAAAAATATTTTATAGAATTTTTTTTTTTTAGGACTTAACTTATATGGAGGAAACCACAAATCTGACTGTGACCTACTGGTACTGTTAATAATCCTGATTCTGGTCCTACTCGAGGAAATAAAACATAGAGTATCTGACTGATCGTGTGAAATATTAAGGGCTTCCCAGGTGGTGCAGTGGTAAAGAATCTGCCTGCTAATGCAGGAGTCATGGGTTTGATCCCTGGGTCAGGAGGGTCCCCTGGAGGAGGAAATGGCAATCCATTCCAGTATGCTTGCCTGGAAAATCCCATGGACAGAAGAGCCTGCCATCCTTTAGTCCATGGGGTCGTAAAGAATTGGATGTGACTCAGTGATTGAGCACACACACACACACAGGCACATAAGGGTTGACTAGGACATTCATCAGTCTGGAAGGGAATTTTTTCAACTTTGTATAATAACAAAGGAGATAGAAAATATGTAAAATTAATGAATTTTTATACGGGCTTCCTTAGAAATACAGAAATCTATTATTGAATAAATTATCTGGACTTGCAAATTCTTTACAGAATGAAAGCAATTTGAAACATTATCCATCTTTTAGGACTGCAGGACTGTCTGATTTAGGACTGTTCCAAATAAGAAACAAAACTAAAACTTTAGCAAAATATCAATATTTGTTTCAGGAAAATTTCTTCCTTCTTCGTGAGAGTACTCTCCACACATTAAAACTATGAAGAATCATTTCTCAATCTGAGAAACTTACATAGTGTTATCACTCCTTTTTAAAAATATGACTCAAAGTATGACTTAAAATCAGACCTAGATCAAGGCAACATGGATGAAGCTCCCAAACATTGTTTGGTGAAAAGAGTCAGACAGAAGGGAATGAATATCTGTGGAAAGCAGTTCTCAGAGGGAAATTCATAGTGATAGAGGCCTTCCTCAAGCAAGAAGAAAAACATGAAATAAACAACCTTTCTTACCACCTAAAAGAATTAGGGGAAAAAAGAACAAGCAAAGCCCCAAATCAGCAGAATGAAAACCATAATAAAGATGAGAAAGGAAATAATTAAATACAAATAAAAATAATAGAAAAATTAAAAAATCAACAATTGGGTTTTTTAAGATAAATAAAATCAGCAAACCTCTAGCCAGGTTCACCAAGGGGAAAAGAGGGAGGACCCAAATAAAACTAAGAAATTAAAGAGGAGAGATAACAACCAATACCATAAAAATACAAAAATTGTAAGAAAATATTATGAATAGTTATATGCCAACAGATTGGACAACCTAGAAGAAATGGACAAGTTTCTAGAAACATATAGCCTGCCAAGACTGAATCAAGAAGAGAGAGTTTGAACAGACTGGTAAATAGAAATGAAATAGAATATGTAATTTTAAAAACTCCCTGCAAACAAGTCTGGACCAGATGACTTTACTGGGGTGTTCTATTGAACATTAAAGAGGAATTTATACCGATCCTTCTCAAACTACTCCAAGAATTGAAGAGCTAGCACTTCAAAATTCAGTCTGTGAAGTCATCATCACCCTGATACCAAAACCAAACACATTACCAAAAAGGAAAATTACAAGCCAATATCTTTGACGGATATAGATGTAAAAGTCCCCAACAAAGTATTAGCAGACTGAATCCAGCAATAGATAGAAAGGATCACGCACCGTGATCTGCCGGGGTCCAGCCCCGGTGGATCCAGGGAAGTCGAAGCGGGGGCGGCATTGGCGAGGAAAACTTATTTATTTATTAATATAAGATTAGATTAGGAAGAAATAGTGTAGTAGGNCCTCATGCTGGATCACATTCCAGGATCACAATGGTGGTTCACCATATGCAAATTAGACAATGTGATACCACATTAACAAAAGGAAAGACAAAACCCACAACATTATCATCTCAATAGTAGAAAAAGCATTTGACAAAATTCAACATCCATTCATAATAAAAACTCCCACCAGAGTGGGTATAGAGGAAATACATCTCAACATAATAAAGGCCATTTATGACAAACCCGCGGGCATAAATACTCAACATAAAACATAATACTCAACAGTGAAAAGCTTCCTGCTAAATTCAGGAATAAGACAAGAATGCCCACTCACTGTTTCTAATCAATATAGTATTGGAAGTCTTAGCCACACCAATCAGACAAGAAAAAGAAAGGGTATCTAGACAGGAAGGGAAGAGGTAAAACTCTCAGTATTTGCAGATGGCAGGATACTCTATAAAGAGAGCCCTAAAGTCTCCACACAAAAACTATTAGAACTAATAAGTGAATTCAGTAAAGTTACAGGATACAAGATTAATATACAGAAATCTATTGCTTTTCTTTAAACTAATAATAAACAGTCAAAAAGTGAAATAAGAAAAGAGTTCTATTTAAAATCACACAATAAAGAATAAAATACCTAGGAATAAACATAACCAAGCAAGTGAAAGAACTATATGCTGAAAATTATAAAATATTGACAAAGACAATTGAGTTAAGAAATGGAAAAATACCCCATGTTCTTAGATTGGAAGAACTGATATTGTTAAAATGTCCGTAATAGCAAAGCAATCTACAGATCTAATGCAATTGCAATCAGAATTCTCCTGTCATTTTTCACAGAGCTAGAACAAATAATCCTAAAATTTATTTGGAATCACAAAGACCCTGAATTATCAAAGCAGTCCTGAGGGGAAAATGAAGAAAACTGAAGGAATAACCCTCCCAGACTTCAGACTATACACAAAGCTATGGTAATCAAAAGAGTGTGGTACTGGCACAAAAACAGACATATAGATCAAGGGAACACAATAGAGAGTTCAAAAATGAAACCATGCACCTGTGGTCAATTAATCTACAACAAGGGAGGTAAGAATATCCAATGGAGAAAACACAGTCTCCTCAGCAAATGGTGCTGGGAAAGCTAGACGGCTACATATAGATCAGTGAAATTAGAACATTCCCTCATACCATGTACAAAAATAAACTCAGAATGAATTAAAAACCTAAATGTAACATGATACCATGAAACTCCTAGATGACAAAATAGGCAAAACACTCTTGATCATAAATCATAGCAATATTTTCTTAGATCAATCTTCTAAGACAAAAGAAATAAAAGCAAAAATAAACAAATGAGACCTATTAAGACTTAAAAGCTTTTGTACCGCAAAGGAAACCATCAATAAAGCAAAAACACATTCTATGGAATGGAAGAATATATTTGCAAAAAAATGGAAATGACAAGGAGTTAATATTCAAAATACACATAAAGCTCATACAACTCAGTATCAAAAAAACCAAACAACCCAATCAAAGAATGGGCAAAAAAGCCTAAATAGACATTTCTCCAAGGAAGCCATACAGATGGCCAACAGGCATATGAAAAGATGCTCAGCATCACTAATTATTAAGGAGTGCACACCATAACCACAATGAGGTATCGCTTCATACCTGTCAGAATGGCTATCATCAGAAAGTCTACAAAATATAAATGCTGGAGAGCATGTGGAGAAGAAGGAACCCCTGTACACCGCTGGTAGGAATGTGCATTGGTGCCCCTGCTATGGGAAACAGAATGTAGATTCCTTTCAAAACTAAAAATAAAGCTATCATGTACTCTAGCAATTCAACTTTAGGATATATATCTGGAAAAAATGAAAAATATTAATTTGAAAAGATGCATGCACCCCAATGTTCATTCACAGCAGCACTATTTACAATAGCCAAGACAGAGAAGCAACCCAATTGCCCATTGATAGATGAATGGATAGAAAAGATGTGAGATATATATATATATATGTTTAGTGGAATATTACTCAGAAAAAGAATGAAATATTCCCATTTGCAGTGTCATTGGATGGACCCAGAGAATATTATGCTTGGTGAAATGTCACAGACAAATGCCATATAATATCACTTATATTTATACAAGTGAATCTATCTAAAAAATGTCTCATAGCCAGAAAACAAATTTATGGTTACCAAAGGAGAAAGAAAAAGAGGGAAGGACAAATAAGAGAATGAGATTAACAGATACAAACTATTATATGTAAAATAGATAAGTAATAAGGATTTACTGTATACAGTAAACAATAAGTTTATTGTATACTGTAAATCCACCACAGGGAATTATACTTAATATCTTGTAATAACCTGCAATGGACTATAATATGCAAAAAAAAAAAAAAGCCAAATCACTATACTGTATAGCTGAAGCTAACACAGCCTTGTAAATCAACTATATGTCAATTTAAAAAAATATATATACTCAAAATAGCCATCAAACTTAAAATATTTTATATATTTTTATCTTTAAAATATTTAACATACAGTACAGGATCAAAGCAGCCTAAAGATATATATCACTTAAAGGCTTATTTTCTAAAATTTTAAGAAGTTATTTGCTAATATTTTTCCTATATCCAAATCTTATCTCCAAATCCAGGAGCATATAACTGTTGACTATTCACTGATATAAATACCAAAACAATTAAGAAAAGGTTTATTTTTTAGTATCTAGCATTTATGTCAGCTTGCTTACTCAAAAGATTTTTTTATGCTATGGGAATTATCTGTTCTTACTTTTAAGGCATCTCTTATCAATTTGCAAATCCAGAGCATCCACATAAGCAAAATACTGGTCCTTCCCTGATAGACACAGTGTCACTCCAGGGCAGAGAGTGTCCCTGTTGCAGGTTTCTGTTTTGTTTTGTTTGCAGAGGCTACACTAATTGCAGTGGGCAGGCTTCTTCTTGTGCTGGCTTCTCTTGTTGCAGAGCAGGGGTTCCACGGCGTGTGGGATCTTCCCCGACCAGGAGTTGAACCCATGCCCTCTGTATTGGCAGGCGGATTCTTAACCACTAGACCACCAGGGCAGCTCACATTACAGGTGTTTTTGTAGCAAGAAAAAAATACTATAACAACTAAAGAGAAATAGGCATTGAGGTAATGGGACAGTTTTTCAGGCACTTCTTAATTCAGAATGTGTCCTGATTCCATCCAGAATCAAAGAGGTATAGGAAACTAGTGCAGTGCAAATGAAAGGTCGTTTCGCAGACCACAGAGCACAAGGAAGAGGGTGAAAGGAGGGCACATAATGCAGCAATGGATTCATCGCATGTACTCAGTGACAGCAACTAGCACCGAAATAAAAATAGCAAACTATGCGGAGCAGAACCCTGTGTATTTGTGATAGAAGACCTGTTCTTTAAACACTGAACATGAAGCAATTGCAGCCCGAGAGACTTTTTGTATCGTCAGAAACAATCGTGCCACCAGATGGAGCACAGAATGGACCAGAGTGGAATACACAGATGAACAGCATATACAGAAGACAAAGGTATAAATTAGGGCCAGCAGGACATTTGCTTCTAAGAATTTTACCATAGGTTGTGTTGGAAGAATTGGTTATTAACACCAGACTAACACCATAGTTTATACCTGAAGATTATTTATCATTATACATAATTTATTCTGTAACTGGAACTTCCTCCTCTTGTTTAATGATTCTCTTATCCTTATAATAGTCCTTGAACTAATATAACCACTATAGTGACAGTCAGGAAGATGAACTGCTTTAAGAGTAATTTGCCTTTACTACTTTGGAGCCCCAAGTCAGTATTCCTTAAATGAGAATACAGGATAAAACCAGACAGAAATAGGTTTGTTATATATATTTTTGACTTTCTGAAAGTTAAGTTCCTAAGTGTTTCCCATTAGCAGGTTTTTGACCATCTTTATATACTTATCTTTGTCAATAGATAAAGTAAACATTAGTTCAGTTCAGTTCAGTCTCTCAGTCATGTCCGACCATTTGCAACCCCATGAATCGCAGCACGCTAGGCCCATACAGTAATTCATAAATGCAGGATGTTCATTTTCCTCACTAACACCTAATGTTATTTTCCTAAATATACATCTATAAATGACTGTTTATATTAGACGTGAAGTATGTGTAAAAACCCATACAGGACTACCTGTCTTTCCAAATAGTGGCAAACTGTCTTGAATTGAATCAGGACAAGCAGTGTAAACAGGATGGCATATAAAGTGTGATACAATATATGGAGGACATAGTATGTATGAAGGGTAACTGATTAATAAAACATGGCTGGCCTTGATTTCATTTATAAGAAACTTAAGACATTTATCAACATCTGTCTGAACCCAAATCCAGTCTCTTGGACTCTGTTGTGGATAAGCTGATTAATAAAAGATGATGTCTTAGGAAGGAAGCTTAGATCTTTGTAAGCAATGACAAAGGAAAAGGCAGGGTTGAATCTACATATGAAAGGAAATTGTAAAAGTAAACTAGTTTACCGCTATATGCCTGGCTGCCACTTCCCTATAACATTTCATTTCCCTCGTATTGGCTCAAGTCTGGAAAAATAAGAAGGAATTTCAAAAATTAAGTGTGGAATTAATTTACAAGACAGATTATAGGGTTTTGGTGCTTTTTTTTTTTAAACTCTGAAATATAATCCGTTTCCCTTGTGGCCTCCCCCTCTCGGTGTTCTTAACTTTGCAGCTTTCCATGTTTGTTTTTCATTTGTATCCTTGATCTTTTAGACTTTCCTTTCCCCCTTGGCTAGAATAAAATACCAGGACTGAACAAGTGCCTCTCTTTACCAGCTGGCAGACAGTTGTCCAATGAACATTGCCCTTAGGAAGCCATCAGTGGCCATGTTCCATCTTCCAGTTAACCAACCCTCAAATCATCTTCTGTTGAACACATTTAAGTGTCATCTGGTCACTTTGCAATTTCTTCATTCAGCATCCACAGATCAAGGACATGGGGGTCAAACAGAGTAGCAAATGCAGTAATGCCTGGAAATAAACATCTCTGCTATAACATCTCCTAAATGTCCAGGGAAAATCACTTCATAACTCTTAGGAGGAAGGGCTCTAAGATCTTAGGAAAAAGTACCGTGAGTTAGAGAAGGAATTAGAATTTCTATAAAAATGAATACTTTTCTAAATATCTAAGGGAGCACCAAAAGCAAAAGTTGCATCATCAGTACGTTTCATTAATAATGGTCAAATAATAAACTTAGGAAAATTATAAACTCTTTCAATCTCACATTGTTATAGGATGTCAAAGCCCTGGTTGCTCTGACAGTAGACGACTCTGTCTGCAGCTTAGTTTTATGACTGTGTCTAGAGTCTAGATTGTGTATTTGGTAGAAATCCAAACAGATAATCTGAGGAGGAAAATTGGAGATGAGGATTAATGTTAAGGGTAGGTCCACTGAAGACCTGGTGGTCATACATCACCTGGCCCATTTATATTCATGTAACTAACTGGATGGACTTCCCTGGTGGCTCAGAAGTAAAGAATCTGCCTCCCAGTGCAGGAGACATGGGTTTGATCCCTGGGTTGGGAAGATCCCTTGGAGAAGGGAATGGCTGCCCGCTCCAGTATTCTTGCCTGGAGAATTTCGTGAACAGAGGAGCCTGGCAGGCCACAGTCCATGGGGTTGCAAAAGAGCTGGACCCGACTTAGAGACTAAACAACAACCACCAACTGGAGAGTGCCACAATTACAGCCCTTTTTTGTGCTCTATAAAATTACCTGGGTCAAATAAACCCGGTATCAGTAAAGTGAAAGTGATTGTTAGTCGCTTAGTCATGTTTCAGCAAAACAGAAGCAAAGGGCCAGAAGAAAACAAAGAAAAACATTCTGACCCGTGGTTAGAAAAGGAGGTCTTAGACCATTCTGAGGTTGTGGCGATCAGGTTGTAAGACTTATGCCTCCATAACCAAAGACTTTAATTTATATATACAACTTTCATTTATATATAAATCTAAAAGACATGAAGAAGAAGCAGCCAAAATCTCACCAGGGGGTTTACGGGAATCACTGTTGCAAAACTGATTTATAAATCAATATTTTAAGGAGTCAAACAACTCCAGAGCAAGAGGAGGGTGGGAAAGCCAGGCCGCCAGTGTCCATTGTGGGGAGTTTCTGCTAGTTTGATATCCTTATTCCCTAGTTAACTGCAAGTTATCCAGGAATTCTTTTACTAAGACTGCTTTTGTAATCTAAAACAGTCCTTCAGACAAATCAGTAACTTGCCATGCCAATCCTGCAAACATGATAAATATTAAACAATTAAAAATAATGATTTGTTTAGCCATTTTGAGTATGTGAGTATAGGCACTTGTATATGTGTATTCAGTATGTATGTATATATGTGCATGTATGTATTCTGGTATGTTTGAGAAACTATGATAATTCATATGTCTGTTAGCTGAAATTAACAGAGTTCTGTGAACTTGTGATGGAGCCTGCATACTACTGCTTTATCTTTTGGAGGTGTGTGTGCGTGTGTGTTCCCGTTTGAGCAGTTGCTGACAGGAGCTGGGGAACTGAGACTGATAAAGCTGCAGGAGGGCTGTGCAGGCATAACCTTTACTTCAAGCAGGAAAACCACCATTAACAAAAAGAATAGAGCAGGCTGGGCAAAGCTGGAAGCAGGGCTGTCCGGTAATGTCCGACATGTGGTATTATTTAAGGCAGAATCCCCCAGGGCTGGGAACCATACTGCTGTTGGGATATTGTGCTCTGCAATGATCGCTCCGGTGGGGGGTGGGGTCAGAACTGAGATGCACTCTTGTGGGTGAGAGGTCAGATTCTCCCCTCCACCAAGGGAGGGGCGTTTGCGCTCCCAGGCATCGTGGGAAGAGTCTGATCCTGGTCAGGAAAGAAGGACTCAGAAAGAGTCTTAAAGAGGGTATTTCTTGCAGACAGAGATGGGTCACCTTTGTCTGTCAGGGTCATTCATGCTGGATCAAAAGCAGTAATGAACGCTCTGTGATGCTAAGAGATGCTCTGTTTTAGGGCTCCTGCCCACCCAGCCCACTCGGTGAACACCTCAGTCACTGCAGCTTCACTTATTTCTGAAGGTCTGTTAGAGGCCCCGCAGCAAATCTGGCTTCCTCAAGATAGCAGGGGGGAAAGTTGGTGGACAAAGCTTTAACTTGGGAATGACTTGGGTTCATTTCTCCAGACACCACTTTTTTGCATTTCTTCACCAAACCACTGCTGTCCCCTCAATTTATTCGTTGGTAAAAGGGAGAAAGACCGTCCCTGGTGGCTCAGTGGTCAAGAACCTGCTGCTAACACAGGAAACATGGGTTCAAGTCCTGGGTGGGGAGGATCCCCTGGAGAAGGAAATGGCAACTCATTCCAGTATTCTTGCCTGGAACATCCCATGAACAGAAGAGGCTGGTGGGCTACAGTTTATGCAGTCACAAGAGGCAGACTCGACTTAGGGACTGAGTACATTCTCACAAAAGGGAGAAAATCAGCTCAATTCAGTTCAGTCAAGATCGACTCTGTGAGCCCATGGATTGCAGCATGCCAGGCTTCCCTGTCCATCACCAACTCCCAGAGCTTGCTCAAACTCATGTTCATTGAGTCAGTGATGCCATCAACCTATCTCATCCGCTGTTGTCCCCTTCTCCTCCTGCCTTCAATCTTTCCTAGCATCAGTCTTTTCTAATGAGTCACTTCTTTGCATCACATGGCCAAAGTATTGGAGTTTCAGCTTCAGCATCAGTCCTCCCAATGAATAGCCAGGATTGATTTCCTTTAGGATTGACTGGTTTGAGCAATCCAAGGGACTCTCAAGAGTCTTCTACAATACCACAGTTCAAAAGCATCAGTTCTTTGGCACTCAGCTTTCTTTACGGCCCATCTCTCACATCCATATATGACTACTGGAAAAACTGTAGCTTTGACTAGACGGACCATTGTCAGTTGAGTAATGTCTCTGCTTTTCAATACACTGTTTAGGTTTGTCATAGCTTTACTTTCAAGGAGCAAGCATCTTTTAATTTCATGGCTGCAGACACCATCGGCAGTGATTTTGGAGCCCAAGAAAATAAAGTCTGTAACTGTTTCCATTGTTTTCCTAGCTATTTGCCATTGAAGTGATGGGATGGGATCCCATGATCTCACTCTTTTGAATGTTGAGTTTTAGGTCAGCTTTTTCACTCTCCTCTTTCACTTTCAAGAGGCTCTTTTCTGTTTTCCAAGGATCTAGTGAAGATGGCATAAAAGGAAGAATGTGAAAGTGATCAATAAACCATGAAGTGGGACTTCCCTAGTGATCCAGTGGTTGAGACTCCCTGCTCACAACACAGGGGGCCCAGGTTTGATCCCTGGTAAGGGAACTAGATCCCCTCAGGCTGCAACTAAGACCTGGTGTAGCCAAATAAAAAGATAAATTGGAGTGGGGGAGGGAACACTTAAAGGAAGCTTGAAAAATATTTTTTAAAAAATAAATCATGAAGTGCTATTCATTCCTATATGCTCCTGCTTCAGGTCTTTGCCCTAGTCGTTTCTCTGTCTGAAATCCTCTTATGTCCTAATTTTTGTCCCTAACTTTCTTCAAGTGTCTGCCAGCTGTCACTTCATCAAAGAGCCCTTCTCTGGCTGCTTTGTGTAAAACAGTGATCTTCCCAACTCCACTGCCTTTGGCACCTGTCCTAACTCTGCTTTATCTTCCTCCAGAGCCCTCGCCACCATCTGACATATATATTTTGTATATTCTTTAACTGACTCCATAAAGAGGAGGATTTGGGGCTGTTTTATTCACTGCTATCTCCCTAGGGTCTAGAACAGTGCCTGACACATAGTAAGCACTTAATAAATATTGTGGAATGAGTGAACAAAATAACTCATTGTAAGATATTATTAGAGCTGCTCAAGTCTCCACAATATAAATATACTCCAAAGTTAAAAAGGAATCATTTCCCATCACTCTTCTCCAAATGCTCCTGCGTGGTAGAAAGTACTGAGAGGCCTGAAATGAAATTCAGAACTTTTTCCAGGCTCTTAGACGTTTTCCCTGGCCTGGATCATTTTGAAGGATAATTCTGAAAGACTTCAGTTTATGTGGGTCTTTTTCCTCTGTTTTTTTAAGCCATTAGACCTCAAGGACAAAAACTGCATCAGCAGATGACTAGTCTAAGTTCCCTATGAACAAAGGTCTCCTGCAGGTCTAATAAAAAGATAATTGAAGCAGAGAGTACTCAGTTTCTCTTTTCCCAGCCTTTTTCTTTTAGCCTTGCTCCCTGGGTTTCTCTCTCTTTCTCCATGTTTCTCTGGGAATCTTGTCTGCTCTCTGTAGCTTTTCTAATATAATGCGATGCTTGCAGAGAGCATTTTATTCTTCACAACAACATTCTGGACCTGCTGAAACCTGGTTTTCTAGAAAGTTAAAAGGCATTGGCCTTCCACTCTGATCCTTGTCATCTCTCTGATCTTGTCTGCTCTCCTCTCCACCCACACTTGCTTCCTGGAACACACTGAGTCAATCCCATCTCAGGGGCTTTTTTCTGGGACTCTCTTCCTACAGACAACTAACTCACATCTTTCAACTGTTTGCTCATATTCCACCTTCTCAATAGAACCCACATTAACCACCTTACTTCAACTTGCAAATGTCCCCTCCTCTTGCCTCACAGCCTCCCAAACAGTGCCCCAGTCCTCCTAACCCTTTTTCCCTTCTCTTTTTTTATAGCATTTATCATCTTCTAATTCATTACATAATTTACTTTTTATTTGTATGTATTGTTTGATATCTGACTCTCTCCTTCTGGAACATTAGTTCCATGAGAGTAGGGATTGCTTTTGTTTTGGGGGTTTTTACCCCTTATTTCTGTACTCCAAGGATCAAGAGCAGGATGAGACACAGAAAAGATGGTTAATAAATAGTGTTGAAGAAACCAATTGACTTTAAAGATGAGTGAGACGATTTGGATATTGCTGGCTTTTCTTGTCCTAACTAGTAACTATAAGCATTCTGAGATCTTAATTCTTTATAAAATATATGACATCGAATTTGCTTCTGTTTCCTTCCTAGAAACATTTTGCTACTGGAGCAATCCTTCAATCCCAGGAGTGTGAAATGAAAACCTCCTAGGAATTCTACATAGTCCCTGACTTTAAGAACACAGAAATGTAAGCAAATAAAATATAATTTAGTAACATGAAAGCAATAATGGAAGCATAATCAAAGTAAAGAGAAAGTCCAGGGGGAAGAGACCCAGAATCTTCACAGGGATGGGAGAAGAGTATCAAGGAAGCCTTCAAAGAAGAGGTGATGGTAAAGCTGAAGAGGTTTTTCCTGATGAATCAGACTTGAAAACAGACATGCTAAGTAAGGAAGGTCATTCCAGGCAGAGTGTAAATGGAGCCATCAAGCAGTGTGGTACCCATGGGGATCCATAAGTTCCGTACTGCTATACCACAGATACAATGTAATTGGTTCCTTTTGGATGAATGACAATAAGAATGGTAGCCTATACACAGAGTGCTTTCCTTGTGCCAGACAGCTTTCTAGGTTCTTATACATTAGCACATTCAATCTTCCCAGCAATCCTGGAACATAGACACTATATTATTCCTATTTTGTAGATGGGAAAACTGAAGCACAGAGGTATTGCTATGTAAGATGATAATACTGCACAGGCTGTAAGAAAATAGGATATATTTTTTGTTTTTTATTAAATCATTTTTTGTTTTCTTAAAACAGTTATTTTTAAAAAGTCTGATCTAGCTCAATCCAGGACTGAGTATATCAGTCCTGGATTGAGCAGGAGAGCAGGAAAGAGTAAACTGGTGGTTAAAAGAAGAGAGAAGGTTGTTTGTTCTTTTTTTTAACTTTTGAAAATAGTGTCATTTAAAGTAAAACAACTGTGGTAGTGGTGTCGTCTTAGCACAATGAGGATTTTTTGTGCACACAAAGAGAGAGTATAAATTTTTTTTTATGTGACCAATAATCAAAAAAGACTATGACAAGTGGAAATAAGTATGCTTTTTAATATTTTACAGAAAGCTATATTAAAACTTTATAAAAGCCCATTGGATATTTATTTTCTCTCCTCCAGTAACAGTCTTAAATAAATATAATTACTTTTGGACAATAAAGTGCTGCAACGTCGTATACTGAAAACCAATAAAAAAATACCAGTCACTTGGAAGAGTTCCTGTTTTCAGGCTAACCGAGCCCTTACACAGTGGAGTCAGAAGGTGAAAGGTTAAAAGTGCGTTCTTGATTCTAGACTGAAAATAATGTGTAAACTCAAGTTTTTTTTTTTTAAGTCAAAAGTAGTTTTATTTCTTTTTTAAAAAAGTTAATTAGCCACTGATGTGGACAGCCTCCAGGATACAAGTCAATTAGGACACTTTGTCCATAACTTTTCCATACTGAAGCTGCACGACCCTTGCATTTATAGAGGTGTACTCTGGATAAAATCTCTTTGCAAGGAACAATAAAAGCTGAATGATGGAGACCATGAGCTTGGGGTTGATGTCATAAAAGACAAGCTCAATATTTTGGCACTTCCCTCCTGATGTAAGAAGTGTGCTATTCTCATTTGGCAGGCCATGGCCAAGTGGAATAAGAGAAGCGTGTGCTAATCCACTGCTGCTCTAAAATGACAGTAAAAGGCATTTGCTGCTTTTCCCATTTGAATACTACAACCTCTTTGATTCACACCATTTTTGGCAGGCTAGATCTCTGCTATTTTATTTATATGTCACTACCATGTTCAATTCACACATTATAGCTTGCTGCCCAAAATGACAGGATTTGATCATTGTACTTTTAGCATTATTTGGTATCTACCGACTTATCAAGATAATTTCTTTTCTTTATTCTTTATTAAAGGGTTGTTGACATACTAAAAGTTTTACATATTTAATGTATATAAACAGATGTGTTTGGAAATAAGTGTATAACATGGGTGGGGGGGGCTTCCCAGGTTGGGCAAAGGGGTAGGAGCTTTCCAGGTGGCACTCAGTTCAGTTTAGTCACTCAGTCGTGTCCAACTCTTTGAGACCCCATGGGCTGCAGCACGCTAGGCCTCCCTGTCCATCACCAACTCCCAGGGTTTACTCGAACTCATGCGGTTAAAAAAAAAAAAATTGCCAATGCAGGTAGACATAGAGACGTGGATTTGATTCCTGGATTGGAAAATGGCAAGTCTCTCCAGCGTTTTTGCTTGGAGAATCCCATGGACAGAGGAGCCTGGCGGGCTGCAGTCCATAGGGTCACACAGAGTCACACACAACTGAAGAAACTTAGCATGCACACCATGGACTTCCCTGGTGGCTAAGATAGTAAAGAATCTGCCTGCAATGCAGAAGACACAGGATCGATTCCTGGCTCAGGAAGATTCCCTGGAGAAGGGAATGGCAACCCACTCCAGTATTCTTGCCTGGAGAATTAAAAAGACAGAGGAGCCTGGTGGGCTGCGGTCCACAGGGTCACAAAGAATTGGACATGACTGAGCAACTAACACTTTCATACACCCATAAAACGATCACCACAATCTATGCTATACACGTCATCTCTAGAGGTTTACTCCTGTCTTCTTTATTCATTATTATTATTTAATGACGAGACAATTAACATAAGATCTGTCTCCCTGTCCCCTCTCCCAGCCTCTGGTAACCACTGGATCTTGTCCAGTGTCCTTTTAATACTACCAACATTTCCCTTTAAAGAAAGAAACAAGCTTCTCACATAGCACAAAGTCCTACATTTGTAAGTTTTATTTATATTTAAAAATATAAATTTATATATAAATGTGAATTTTGAGAGCTATTTCAGAGGAAGAATTGACAAGTTTTAATGACTAATTGGATGTGAAAAGTAAGGTAAAAGGAAAATTTAAGAAAGTTCTGAGCTTTCTGGCTTAAGGAAATCTGTGAATGGTGATGCCTTTCAAAGCCCAAATGGAATGGGCCTTGAAGGAAGACGATCGGGCCAATTTGAATACACTGGGCTTGAGGGGTCTGTGGGATGTCCAGGTGGTGTGTTGGCTATTTGGCTTTGAAGCTCAGAATGGGTTTAGGCTAAAGATATGACACGGGGGTCATTAGCATCAAGGAGGTAGTGGAAGCTAAAGATATAAGTGAGCTCATCTAATCAGAACAAGTAGAATCAGAAGACAACATCCCAAGGGAGCCTAATGTTTGGGGAGCTGTGGGACACGACTGAAGCGACTTAGCAGCAGCAGCAGCAGTGAAATGAAAGTCACAGATAGACGGAGAAGGTGCATCCAGAAGGGACAAGAGAGAAATAAGGAGAGTCCAGGGCCCTAGAAGCAAAAGGAAGCCACGTTTCAAGAAGCCAAGAGGGCTCAACAGCAAAGAGGTCACAAAGATCATAACTGCAAAGTCATCTTTTTTAGCAATAATGACATCAGCAACCTTTATAAAATCACTCGCAGCTGATATACTGGTGATCATCACATCATAATAGAAATAATCATCTTAAATTGCTGATGTGGGTCTTTACACATTTACAGAGAACAGTTATACATAACGCCTGATCTCATGCTCACAATGCTCTTGTTAATTAGATGTGACTGCTTCCACTATATAGAAGAGCAGAAAGAGACTCAGAAAGTCAAGTAATTATATAACAATGATAAGAATAGTCTTTCTAAAACATCTACTATGTGCAAAACATTGTGCTAAAAATATATTTTGCAAAAAAAAAAAAAAAAAATTGCAATGTAAGTTTTATTAACTCAGTTTAAGGAAAGTTCAGAGAAGTGGGGTAACTTTTCCAGGCTCACAGCTAGGAAAGGTCAGAACGGGGCTTTGAACTCAGATCTTCAGAGTGCTAAAGTCTGAATTGTTTCCACTTTTAAAGAGTGCTTAACTGTTTAGGTTTTCTGGCAAATATTACTTTAACATTTTTTTCATGAAAATCAATATGTGTTCTTGAAAACACTGACAGAAATCCAGTTTTGCAAACCGAATTATTTCCCTTCTTGTTTATGTTATAATTTAAAAGATGTGTTCTCCATGGAAAGAAAATACACTTTAAACATAGTATTTGGTTGCACAGAAATCATATACTGAAAGTACAATATTAACCTCTGTAATAAAATATTAACCACAGAATTCCATAATGCAAATACTATACTGAAGACAGTGCTGGATTCCATAAATACAGAGGAGCCCCTTGAGGTAAAGAAAGAAAAAATGTTGCCTCATTGGAGAAAATTCCAAGGGAAAGTTTGTTTCCAAGATGGTGGCTCAAACAAATCTTTTATGTCTTTTTCTTCCATTTGACAAATATCTGCATTTTTAGCTTTAGTAGTAAAGTTCCAAGTGCCTAGCATCCAATTTCTACCACATTAATGATAAAGCATGAACTATATTTTAGGTTTTAAAAAGAATTGTATATAATATACATGCTTTTTTTATTCTACTGAACTGATCAGTTGGTGAGAAATTAAAGCTTAGTCTGGATCTTGGTGGTGTGTGTATGAGATTCATTGCATAATTCTTCAGCTTTTCTATATATTTTTTTAAATGTCCTAATAAAATGTTAGTTAAAAAATTTTGAAGGAAGAAAAGCAAAAGCAAAACAAAACACCAAAGTGTCAGGAATGTCATAAGCTCGAGATCCAGGAAAGAAAGTATGCTCTATGAATATAACTGAATTGTCTCTCTCCCCAAAGTGCTCGGTCTTCAACTATTAATATTGAGTTATTTTATGAGAAAGTTTAGATCCAGATTGAACTAAAATAGAGTTGATTTCTGTCCACTAATTTGTCTCCATAACAAAGTTACCAAACCTTTCACATTTCTCTAGTTTTATTTCCATTTCCAGGAAATAATGAAAAGTATGGCACTGGTTCATAGAGGTTTTAGAATATAAATTGAATTTATAGTCAGTAAATGAATTATGATATAAGCTAATTATAAAGCAAACTGACTTTATAATTTTATTTTTAATCAGGAAGTGAGGTAATTTTATAACCTAAAGTTTGGAGAAAACAGAAAAAAAAAATCAAATCTCCTCCTTAAATGCAATGGTTATAATTTTTATATACTTTTCTGGCCTTTTGTTTCCTAAAGATACAATAGTGGCAAACATACAGGTTTAGACTCTGTTTGTTTTTTTTTTTTACTTAGTCTTATATGTTGTGTTTTTCTATGTCAACATATTTAACATATTAAAGGTTGCATAACCCTTTACTATTATAAACAATACTATGATGAATCTTCAACTGTATGGCTTGTTTTACATTTTGGATTAGATTGTTGGAAGGAGAATTACTGGGTCAAAGAACAAGAAATTTTAATAGCTCTGTGTATTAATAAATTACTTTCCAAAAATGTTGTACTAATTTATATTGTAAATGTAATGTTGAAAGTCATCTTTGCCAGCATTGAGTATTACGATTTCTCAAAGTTTGCAAATGTTACATGCAAGAGATTGTACCTTATTGTTTCATTTGTATTTCTACAGAATATTTTAAAACAACCTCCTTCTGCCTACCATGTGAGTTGACAAAGCAGAAAGTATGACAGTCAGTGAATTTCATGATCCTTCTGGTTATAATTAAGTGTTTCGCTATTGCCCACCATAGCAAATTCAAATTCCCAGCTCTTGTCTTCAAAGTCCTGGACCACTTTTCTGTCTCCTCCTCTGTCTTGACAGTTCCTTCTCAATGTGTCTCAAAGTTCACTGGGATCCTTGATGAACACACACATGAAGGCTCTAAGCCCCATTAGATACCCAAGTTTGATTCTCCAGGGTGGGCTCACAAGGCCCTCATATTGCCCTCTGCATTTGTTTCTTCATGAATCTCTTTGCTTCCTTTATTTTATAGAATTTTATGCCAGAAGTAAGGGCTTCCTAGGTGGTGCAGTGGTAAAGAATCCGCCTGCCAACGCAGGAGATGCAGGAGACGTGGGTTTGATCCCTCGGTCAGAAATATCTCCTGAATGGCAGCCCACTCCAGTATTCTTGCCTGGGAAATCCCTTGGACAGAGGAACACTACCACTATTACTACGCCAGGAAGAGTCAGATTAAATTCAAAACATGTTTAGGAGATTATTTTCCCCAGGAAGTCTGCATAGATTAGGCAAGAAACTAATTTAATATTTAGTAATAAAATGACAAAATATAGCTAAAAGCGAATGATGATGGTCCTTGCCACCAGCAAACATAATTTGCACTTAACTATGGAAAAAACACGGAGAAGCCGATGGCACCCGACTCCAGTACTCTTGCATGGAAAATCCATGGATGGAGGAGCCTGGTAGGCTGCAGTCCATGCGGTCACAAAGAGTCAGACAGGACTGAGCGACTTCACTTTCACTTTTCACTTTCAAGCATTGGAGAAGGAAATGGCAACCCACTCCAGTGTTCTTGTCTGGTGAATCCCAGGGACGGGGGAGCCTGGTGGGCTGCCGTCTATGGGGTCACACAGAGTTGGACACGACTGAAGTGACTTAGCAGCAGCAGCAGCAGCATGGAAAAAACAAAGCTGTTCCAGTTAGAGGACCTCCGGTGGCTGGATGCTTCTGCCCTAAATAGATTGACTCACCTCCTAGAAGAGGTAAGTGAAAAGTCCCTTTGGGGAAAGGGAGAGATGGTTAGATATGTTGAAGGCCATTGGGAGAGAGTGGGGTGGGGAGATCAGTCTTTGAGAAAGCAAGACAACTTGAATGGGACAGTAGGACTTACCAAGGCTAATGTAAGTCATGTCTGATTCGTTGCAACTCCAGGGACTATAGCCTGCCAGGCTCCTCTGTCCAGGGAATTCTCCAGGCAAGAACACTGGAGTGGGTAGCCATTCCCTTCTCCAGGGAATCTTCCCAGTCCAGGAATTGAACACGGGTCACTCAAATTACAGGCCGAGTCTTTACCATCTGAGCCACCAGGGAAGCCCAAGTCTAGGAGGGTCCCCAATTCTTCAGAGAGAGAACTGTTTCTTCATTTCTGTTGTAACATTTCAACTATATCTGCCTCAGGCTGATGAAGCCAAGAAAAAACCTAGCATGTAGCATCATAATCATAATGTTAACGAAACCACTGATAATATTTTTAAGTACACATACTGTGCCTCGCATGGTGCCATCAGGCATGATTTCATTTTAACCCTCATGCCACCACCCCATGAAGTAGGCACTGATATGATCCTCATTGTGTTACAGAATGATAAATGATCCTGAAGTCACCCCACAGATATCCAAATATCTTGATCCTTTCTTGGCTGTTTTCTTACATGGGATTTTAAGTTCCCCAAGGTCATCAATGGTATCTTCTATGGGTTCAAGTATTCACAGGAGGCAGGGCTGGAGACAGGACCAAATCAGGTAGCTGCTCAACATATGAGCTGAAATATAATGAAAGAAAAATAATGATTCAAAGATCTCAGGATTTTTCTATTAAAAAGTTTTTCTTAAATTAAAAGTTGAGTTTCTTCAAAAACTACTAGAATTCTTTAGACCTTCCTCCTGCTGCTTTCTCCCACCCCTTCCCAACAAACCCTTGGAAGTTCTTTTTCCTTTTGGGTCCAGGTTAAAACCTAGAAATTTAAATTATGAACCACTAGGCTTTTATTTTTCCAGACAGTTGGCAAAGACCTCAGAGTCAGTAAACAATATTGTTTCTAGTCCTTTGAAATAAGCACATATTTTAAAATGCTAACTTGGAACCCTTTTATGTAGGTCAGATCTTGGTCAAAATGATTGAATGGCTCTATGCCCACTTCTGACGTTGAAGAGTGGAGGTCTGTCATTGATCCAAAGCATCACACGTGCTCAGGTCTTAGAAGGTTCCCAGGAGGTCCAATTCAGTGTCAGCATAATACATATTTTTTCAGCTTAAGTATCTGGGCTTAGATTCTTATTTCCTATTAAAGCTACCGTTCATACCAGATGAAAGCTAATGAGTAAGAACGCTAACAAATCCACTTCGATCCAGCTAGGTGCTGGCAGCCCTTCACCACCTCCCATAGGCAAGAAATTGTCCACCCCACTCCCACCCTCGAAAGCAGAACAGTGCTCTGGGCCTGCTGTTCAAAGCCTCCATTGCCCAGGTCAAAAATCAGGCTATGGAATAAGGCTAGGGAGGTTTTTCAGGGCTCTGCTGTGCATGTCAGAAACTTGTGGGGAAGGGGAGATCAAGAAAGTCCGCAATATATCTACTCCAGAAGACTTGGAGTCATCACTGACTTGAAAGGCAACCAAGGAGACTCTGTCCAGGGTTTGATGCTGGTCCTGTCACTCTCAAAGCACTGAGATGCTGAATGAAGGCTTAGAACACAAAGGGGCCTGAATTTCTTTCCATGGACCACAATAAAGCCTGTGTCTTAAAAGAAAATGTAAAGAAGAGGAAGTTTTAGACAAGCAAGGTGGTATAAAGGCTCCTTTTCCAGCTCCTAGGAAACCCTGTAATGGTTATGAGAGAAACTCAATCCCATGCACTTCTTTTTTTTTAATTAATTATTTTTGATGTGGACCATTTTTAAAGTCATTAATCGAATTTGTTGCAATATTGCTTCTGTTTTATGCTTTGGTTTTTTGACCACAAGGCCTGTGGGATCTTAGCTCCCAAACCCATGCCTCTAGCATTGAAAGTTGAACCACTGGACCACCAGGGAAGTCCTCCTCCTATGCATTTCTTAAAAGTTTCTCTTCTCCCAGATGATCCCTCTTAGAATCTGAAACTAAAATGTCTTCCCCCAATGATGACAAGATATTGAGCTTCTATTTCTAAAGAAATCCAAAGTGAGCTGGCCTCCGATGTTACTAATCAGGGATACGATGCTTAGGTAATACTGCTGACTTTTCCTGGCTAATCCAGCTTAAACCATATTTTGCGTGCATGCTAAGTCTCATCAGTCGTGTCCAACTCTTTGCAACCTGTGGGCTGTGGCCTGCCAGGTTCCTCTGTCCATGGGATTCTACAGACAAGAATACTAGAGTGGATTGCCATGCCCTCCTCCAGACGATCTTCCTGACACAGGGATCAAACCCAGGTTTCCTGCATCTCCTGCATTGCAAGCGGATTCTTTACCACTGAACCACCGGGGAAGCACCAAAGTGGATTTTAGGGGCAGTTTATTCAAAAGGCATTGATAATGATGAAGAAAACAGATAAAGCTATTTTTTTAATTGAAAAAGGTCCGTTATTTTGAGAGTTCGTCACGTTCTTGGAAGACTTACACCTGTGCACCTAAGAGTGTCTGTGACTCCTTCAGCTTGGCTTTCTCCCTGATTCCTTCTGGCTCCTTATCAGTCTTTATCTGCCCCCAATTTGTGATTGTTTTATCTCCAGCTAGGAAACCATGTGCTTCTGTATGCCACACTCCCCACTCTCAGCTCTGACCTTAAACATAACCCGAAGTTTATCTTGACCCTCTACATACAGCAGGTGAGAGAAAGTGGCTCTCCAGAGACTGGAATGTCCATATTAGCAAGAGAACAGGGCCAGAAAAATTGAGTCCTATCTGCGAGTCCATCTGCGTGTCCCCTGTGGCGTGGGTCCCCAATCTCTAGGCTCTGATGCCTGATAATCTGCGGTCAAGCTGATGTATAATGAATATGTGCATGTGCTCAGTTGCTCAGTTGTGTCTGACTCTTGGAGACTCCATGGACGGTAGCCCCCCAAGTTCCTCTGTCCNTGGGTCCCCAATCTCTAGGCTCTGATGCCTGATAATCTGCGGTCAAGCTGATGTATAATGAATATGTGCATGTGCTCAGTTGCTCAGTTGTGTCTGACTCTTGGAGACTCCATGGACGGTAGCCCCCCAAGTTCCTCTGTCCATGGAATTTTTGAGGTAAGAATACTGGAATGGATTTCCATTTCCTGCTACAGGGGATCTTCCCAACCCAGTTAGGGACTGCACATCTCTTGCATTGGCAAGTGGATTTTTTACCTGCTGAGCTGTTATTTATCTAGGGGAAGCCCATGGATAATAATAGAAATAAAGTGCAGAATAGATGTAATGTGCTTGAATCATCCTGAAACCAACCCTTCTCCAGTCCATGGAAAAATTGTCTTCCACAAAACTGGTCCGTGGTGCCAAAAATGTTAGGAACCGCTGCCCTTTAGCACCACACTGGCCAAACAGTGTGCAAACGGCATCTGTCAGCAACTGCTTAAAATGCTTTCAAATCTCTTGAAAATCTCACTAAGAAAAAAAATAAACTGATGAACTCCAAACATTAGCTTCCTTTTAAGAATTTGTTTTCTACTTCATTGTTTTGTTCTGCTTTCTTGTTTTGAATTTTGGTGTGGAAAGGGTGTGAAGAGGCCAACCAACGTTCTCTTCCACTTTGTGAATGAGGAAAACAAGCCCCCAAGCACAGTCCTTATTCATGTCAGAGCGACAACTTGAAGGCCTGATGCTTTGCTAATTTCTATTTTTATTTTCTGAACAACACCCAAAAGTCTCTTTTACTCTTATAATAAGACATGATATGTGTAATTTTTAAGATAAACATATTTCTGAATTTTGTATTTTTATATCACCTTTTTCCTAGATACCTTTTTCT
>SJYX01001061.1:545482-636963 GCA_006410675.1 Oreotragus oreotragus | reverse complement strand
GGTCGCAAAGAGTCGGACACAACTGAGTGACTGAACTGAACTGAACTGAACTTTTACCCAGACTGATGGGCTGTAAATCACACCTGCCCTCAAAAAATTACATTGGTAAGCAGGGAAGACAAAAACTAGGGAGAGTGTAGAAAATATAATTTCAACAGTTAATTTTACTCACGCTATTTGTTTTTAAAGAAAGCCCTTGAAAACATGTTCAATATTGCAAACTGTTACAGACACACAGATCGAGAGATTAGCCTGCCCACTGCGAATGGCCATAATGAAAACGTCTACAAAAATAAACAGTGGTGAGGTCATGGGAAAAAGGGAGCCGTATGCTTTTATGTTGCTGGTGGAACGTAAATGGTAACAGCCACTACAGAGAAACGTACAGAAGTACCTTTAGAAGGAAAAATAAAGTTAGTACATGATCCACAAGGAACAAATGAAGATTTATGCAGAGAATACAAGATTTAAAAAACGCAGATGCAAGTAAGCATGCACCACAGCACCATTTACAATAGACATGCTGCTGCTGCTGCTGCTAAGTCGCTTCAGTCATGTCCGACTCTGTGCGACACCGTGGACTGCGGCCCACCAGGCTCCTCCGCCCGTGGGATTTTCCAGGCAAGAGTCCTGGAGTGGGTGCCGTCGCCTTCTCCACGCTAGACATGGTAGCACACAGAGTGCAAACGGACAGATGAAGGCATAAATAAGAAGTGACATGCGGACACAAGAGACCAAGGTTCAGCCTGGAAAAGAATGAGGAACAGTCGCAGGGGCCCAGGTGAATCTCAGGGACGGTCACACTGATGGAAAAAAATCAGAGTGAAAAGACAGATCTAATAAAGTGCCACCTAAAATCTTAAAATGTATGCCAACGACTTAATTGGGAAAACGTAAACATACTCAAGAGCTTAAGAAACAAGCATTTTTACAAAGAAAAAAGAAGGAAAGGCACACATTAGGGGGTTGGGAACAACCTGGACACAATATCACTTGTAAGTGGGATCTAAAGAACACACGTCGATGAATTAGCTGAGAAAACACAGACTCCGAGACTGAAAAACAAGCCTACGGTTCCCCAAGAAGAAAGAAGGGGCCGTGAGATAAAGCAGGGTTAGGCGCTGAATCACACACACTGATACATATGAGACAGAGCAACAAGAACCTACTGTACAGAAAGCAAAGTGCTAAACGCTCTGTAATAATCCTCATGTGAAAAGACTAAGCTCAGCGGATGCATCCGTGGGAATAACTATTGTCGTTGCTCTTAGCCATTAAGCCGTGTCCAACTCTTGCAACCCCCTGGACTGTAACTGCCAGGGTCCTCTGTCCATGGGATTCTCCCGGCAAGAATTCTGGAGTGAGTAGCCCTTGACTTTTTCAGGGGATCTTCCTGACCCAGGGATCAAACCTGAAACTCCTGCATTGCAGGTGGACTTTGAACCAGGAAGCACACCTACAATAATTCTGTACGCCTGTGGCGGGGGGTGGTGGAAACCTTTGTTACAAAAGCTAAGAGACAAAGCTTTTGGTGACCTCTGGCACATTTCACTCCAATTTACAACCAGGAACTCTGACTAACTCTTAAGGCTCTGGTTGCCTGAGGAACCTGATTTGGGCATGAAGGAATGCTGCCCCCTTGTGGCTGTTTTCCATAACAACACCTTTAAAATGGCAGTTCAGCTCAGCTCAGTTCATTTCAGTCCCTCAGTCCTGTCCCATGGACTGCAGCACGCCAGGCCTCCATCACCAACTCCCGGAGTTTACTCAGACTCGTGTCCATTGAGTCGGTGATGCCATCCAGCCATCTCATCCTCTGTCATCCCCTTTTCCTCCCACCTTCAATCATTCCCAGCATCAGGGTCTTTTCCAATGAGTGAGTTCTTGGCATCAGGGGGCCAAAGTATTGGAATTTCAGCTTCAGCATCAGTCTTTCCAATGAATATTCAGGGCTGATTTCCTTTAGGATTGACTGGTTTGATCCCGTTGGAACTGATTGGCACCTAATATTTGCAAGGCCTTTGAGGCTGTAAATGACACCTGCCCTCAAGCAATGTCCCTGGGTTAATTACCAAAAAATAATTCAAAACAGGGCTGATTTAAGAAGCCAGTTTCAAGAGGTAAATTGTATTCACAACAAGTAAAGTATTAAAACACATGCAGAAACACTCCACTAAGTACTAAAATGATGCAAATCAAAATTATAATGAGAAATCACCTCCCACGTCACAATGACCATCATTAAAAAGATCTCCAAATTCCTGAAGAGCATCTGTCAGTGTGTCTTAGTCTCCCCAAGTTTCTCCCAATGTAGCAAATGGTACCAACTTCCACCTGCTGACCCCTGAAAAGCACATCAGTGCTAGTGTGTCTTCATTTCCCCAAGTTGTTCCCGTTTTAGTAAATGATACCAACTTCCACCTACCAATCAGGCCCCAAAACTCTGAGCAGCATCTAAGTGTGAGTGTGTCTTCTCCCCAACTCTCTGCCATGTTAATATATGGTCCAAACTCCCGCACTAAACCCCTGATCAAAATCTCAGTGTGAGAGTATCTTCTCCTGCACTGAGGGTGTAGGGTAGAGGGGATCCTCCTATGTCTTGGTGAGGGGACACGTGGCAAAGCCACCATGAAAAACAGCATGAAGCTTCCTTAAAAACTAAACACAGATCAACCATTGGGTGAGGCAATCCCACTGCTGGGCTCAGATCTGGAGAAAACTAAAATTTAAAATGATAATGTATCCCTGTTTTTAGGGCAGCCCTATTTATAACAGTGAAAACAGTAAATGAATTGTCCATTGGCAGAACAGTGAAGACCAAGGGGCGCATTGCACAAAGGGTATTACTCAGCCATGAGAAACAAAAGCACGCCTCCGGCAGCAGCACGGAGGACCCCAGAGACTGTCAGCCTCAGGGGAGTAAGCCAGAGGTAGAAAGACAAATACCCTAAGGTATCACTTCCAAACGAACCTATACATTCATACAAATGAACTAATTTAAAACCAGAAACAATTCACAGTTAGAAACCAACCAGTCATTATAAAGAAAACCAGTCAGGTAGGAGGGATAATTAAGACTGGCGCTCAGTCACCTCAGTCCTGTCTGATCCTGCAACCCCATGACTGTAGCCCAGAAGGCTTTTCTGTCCCCAGGATTTCCCAGGCAAGAGCACTGGAGTGGGTACAATTTTTTCTCCAGGGGTCTTCCTGACCCAGGGAGTGAACCCCGGTTTCCTGCCTTGAAGGCAAATTCTTTACCGTCTGGGCCAGCAGGGAAGCCCTTGAACTACACGTGAGTGCTTCCGAACCTGGCGCTCCCTCTCACATCAAGCTCACAGGGCAATCCGTCCGCTCACCAAGCTGAAGAGCATCTCAGGGTCACTGTGTCCTCTTCTCCCCAAGTCTCTCCCACCTTAGTAAATGGTACCAACCATGATCACGTTCCAAAGCCCTGAAGAGCGTCTGTGTGTTAGTGTGTCCTCTTCTCCCCAAGTCTCTTCCGTATTAGCAACTGGTACCGACCTCCTCCTACTGATCAGGCCCAAAGGCCTGAGCAGCATCTCAGCGTGAGTGTGCCTGCTTCTCCCCAAGCCTCTCCCGTGGCAGTAAATGGCACCAACTTCCAGGCACTGATCAGGCCCCACACCCCTAAACAGCATCTCAGTGTGAATGTGTCCTCTTCCCCCAAGTCTCACACATCTTAGTAACTGGTATGAACTTCCACCTTCCGATCAGGCCCCAAATCCCAGAAGAGCATCTAGGTGTCAGTGTGTCTTATTCTCCCCAAGTTTCTCCCAGTTTAGTGAATGGTACCAACTTCCGCCTACTGATGAGGCCCTGACCCTGAAGAGAACCTTCTCCCAGGTGCAGCCCCCATGGGTGTGTCCCGAGTGGAGAGGGAGCTGCCTGAGTCTAGCTGGGATCGTGGAGTCCTTTTCCTTCGAACAAGCTGTGTGGCCAGTGGCACTCAAGTTGGCTCCACCCGTGAGTCAGGACACAGCATTCCCACGTCCCAGGGGACCCCAGGTGGGGTTGGGGAAGGGCACACACAGCAGCTGGAGCTGAAGGTCCACGCCAGCCTCTACAGGAAGGACCTGTCAGTGTGGACACGGCCCTAACCCCTCCCCACAGAGAGGAGAGTCTGAGTGGATGCCCTCAAAGTGCTTCCTCCCACAGGCCCCCAAGGGGGTGGCATCAGATATCACCCCCCGGACAGGAGCAGCTGGACGGGCAAGGGCCTCACGTTTGTGCTCTGCCGGCCACTGTAAATTCTGTTCCTTGTCACCCTGCTTCAACGCTTGCTATGCCAAACTTTATATGCTGGGCCAAGTCATTCAGGCTTGTCCGATTCTTTAAGACCCTCTGGACTGTAGCCCACCAGGCTCCTCTGTCCATGGGATTCTCCAGGCAAGAATACTGCAGTGGGTTGCCATGCCCTCTTCCAGGGGACCTTCCCCACCCAGGAATCGAGCCTGCATCTCTTATGCCTCCTGCATCGGCAGGCGGGTTCTTTACCACTAGTGCCCCCTGGGAAGCCCCGTTCCAAACTTTAGGGCCATAAATAACGGGACTGTTTTCTAGCACATGCGTGTGCTTCTTTCACTGGCTCTGCTGCTTCGGGGTCGTAACCGGTATACCTCCCCCAGGGACCTCAACCCCCGTGAGCTTGGGGGACGGGCCCTGGGCAGAAGAAGCCCCCTAGGGTCAGCCTGGTCTACATCTTTGTTTCCTGCCTTGCGGGGGGGGGGGGATCAGAGGAGGTTCCCCACCACCTTCCACACACACATTGCCTGTCTGACAATACTGGGGTCCTCCCTGGAGCATGACACCTCCCCACAACCTTCCCAAGGGAGGCATTGCTGAGGCTCTGAGGAAACAGCAGGCAGAACTGTCCCTGAGTGGGGTCCGACCTGGGTGGAGGGCCCAGCCCACGTGGGTCCCCAGGCATGGCAGCCCCAGCCCTACGCTCACTCTCACCCTCATGTTCCACCCTACTCCCACGCCCCTGCACCCCCGTCAGGCTCCACCTCCTGGTGTCCAGTGGCCCCTGACCCTCCCCTCCCAGGGTCCTTTCCACCTCTCCCCTCCTCTTGTCTCTGGATTTGTCTTGGTGTGTCTCTGACTCTGTTTTTCTGTCTCTCTCTCTCTGTCCACCATGTCCCCTCCCTAGCTCAGCGATCATCTGGAGAGTCTATCAGCTCCTACATGATGCTGAAGTCGGGGTGGAGGGAGCGTGCACCTTCAAGTCACTGGATGATGATCTAATGCCCGTCAGAGCTGGGAGCTGTAGGAAGGAAGAATTTTTTCCCTGCCCATCTTGGGCTGTCTTCTGGGGCTCTGTAACAAAGAACAGATTCACAAGAGAAAAGCACACAGGTTTATTTCATGTAAGCTTTTATGACATGGGAGCCCTCATAAGGAGATGAAGACCCCAGTGGCCTAAGTGTTTCTGGACTAAGCTGAGAGAGGAGGTGACTGTGGAAAAGCAACTCGACACATAAGGCAGCAACATTAACAAGGAACTACCCGACACCTTCTCTGGTGATGAGACTGTCTCTCTCCTCCCAGCTCAGGGGAGGTGGCTCACCTTCCTGCGCTCAGGAAGGGGATCCAAGCGCCCTTAGCTCAGAATACTCTTGCGTGTTCAGGGACACACGTTCTGCCACCCTCCAGAGCGAGGAACCAGGCTCCAGGCTGTGGGAGTGTCAGGATCCCAGGGTCCCCACATCACCTGCAGCCCCGCATACTGCATGGGTCCCGGGGCTGCAGGGAGTTCTGTCCAGGGAGGCCCCGCAGCTGGGGGCACATGGACCGGTGGGGGTGCAGGCGAGTGTGGGATGGCGGGGGATGGCTCCCAGCCCGGGTCCTCACTGACAATGAAGTCAGGTTAGAGTTAGGCCCCTCAGGGGCCTTTATCTTCTCCTAAAATCAGGAGACAGTTGCTGGAGAGGCCAGCCCATGCTCACTGCCACGTCCCTGACTCGGGACACGGGGCCAAGGGAGGGACTCGGGCCCAGGGCTCCAAGGAAAGGCTTGCTGGTCCCTCCAGCTGTGGAACCGGCCCGGGGCTGGGGCAGACCCACTGCCTGGAGGGGATGGGCTCCCCCAGGACAGGCCACACTGGAGGTGACCACTGGCGGTAATTCCAGGGGCCCACGCCCTCCCCCAGCCAAGCGCCAGAGGAGCTCAGCTTTCCCCAGCTGAGCGCCTTCAAGACAGCCCGGCGCAGGCAGACGCCTCCACAGCCAGAGCCAAACGGGCGCCGAGGACAAAAATAGCCATCAGATGACCAGAGGGTTGGCTCCCACCGCCAAAGGCAAGCTGCTTGCAGCAGCTGCGGCTAAAAACAGGCGAGAAGGGGGCTGGTCTTCGGCAGAAGCACAGGGGGTTAGTCCCGGCGACCGCGGGTGGGCCATGCAGTCGCTGCGCTTCATCTCCGCGGAGGCCCTGGTGTCCCACCCGCCGGGGGCCCAGCAGAGCCTGGACGCCGTGGCCCACAATCTATACCCGCTGCTCTTCAAAGCTAGCTACCTGCTGGAGCAGTCCGCCGTGATCCGCCTTCTGCTCGAGCGCTGGCCGCTGGAGGAGTTCCGGCTGGGCCCGCTGCTGGGTCCGAGCACGGACCACGTGGGGGACCTGCGGGACCGGGCCTGCCGGGCCTGCCTGGAGGCCTGCGTGCACGGCCTGGCCGATCACGTGCTCCAGGGCGGGGGCCGCCGGCGGCTGCGGGTGGCTGACCTCACGGGCATCCGAGACGTGCAGGTGCAGAGGTGCCCCTGCGGGCGGGCGCTGGGCAGGTGGGGCCGGACGGAGCTGCTGGCCAGGACCTGTTGCGAGCTGCAGGAGCAGCCCTGCGCCACCCGGCGCCCCGTCGAGGTCCTGGCCGACGTCTTTGTCACGTCAGGCAACTTTGAGGCGGTGGCGCGCGCCCTGGGGCCGGCTGGCCCCAGCCCTCTGCGCGTGCGCTGCCTCTCGCTGCGGGCAGACAGCCTGGACCCGGGGCGGCTGCTGCACGTGCTGCGCCTGGCAGGGCCCCGTGAGCTGCGCCGGCTGGAGGTGGTGCACAACGTGCGTCTGCATGCGGGCCACGTGCAGCAGCTGCTGGCCCAGGGGGGCTTCCCGCGGCTGGTCTCACTCACCCTGCCCGCCAAGGCCTTTGACGCGCCCCCTGACGGCACCCCTGCCCCTGATGGCGAGGAGCCCCTGCTCGCCTCCATTGCCTGGGCGCTCAGCAGGATGACGCAGCTCACGGAGCTGCACGTGGCCTTCTCCACGCTGACGGGGAAGCTGCAGACACTGCTTGGGTGAGTCTGGGGTGACCGGAAGGAGGGGGCGGGGGTGGGGGGCATCTGCCCTCAGCCCCTCAGCCCAGGTCAGGGCAGCCTGGGGCTGTGCGCAGACCTGGTTACTTAGGAGGCACAAGGCCTGGTCCCTGTGGATTTTGCCCAGCCCAGAGCAGCCAGAGAGGACCCATGGGGAGGGAAGAAGCCCAGCTGGGACTGGCATTGGGGGCCACCTGGAAGTCCCATGCCTCAAAGGAGACTCTCCAGTTGGTAAGGAAAAGACAAGAGTCCTGAGTAGCAAGCAGGCAACACAGAAGTAACTCTGTCACAGTGTATTAAGCACCTGTTGGTGTAACAGATCACCCCAGTGCTGGGGCTTATGCTCATTTCCATGGCTGTCAGTGAAAAAAAGTGAAAAGTGCAAGTCGCTCGGTCGTGTCCAATCTTTGCAACCCATGGACTCTATGGAATTCTCCAGGCCGGAGTACTGGAGTGGGTAGCCTATCCCTTCTCCAGGGGATCTTCCCAACCCAGAGATCAAACTGGGGTCTTCCGCATTGCAGGTGGATTCTTTACCACCTGAGCTACAGGAGACCTCAACTCCTTGGCTCACGGACCCCTCCACAAGCCCTCTGGCTCCTGTAACCTTCCCTGCAGAGTACGACGCTGATGCTGCCGCTCACGGTGTGGTGAGGGCTGGTCACCAGACCAGGAGGGCACCACCAAGGATCGCCACCTTGGCGCCCACCAGCCGTGAACATACTTACAAAAATTATGGAAAATCACTTCTTGTTTCTTGAGCCATTGACTGTGAGGATGTCTTCTCTGGTTTAGGGAGCCCTTGGCTTACCAGAATTTTTCCTTTATGCAGTGGCTGGCCAGGCCTCTATTCCCTGGGCACCTGGGCTCCCCGCCCCATCCCCCACCCCGGCTCCTCAACCAGGTAGTTGCCCGGCTCAGGAAAGGCGGGCCCTGAACCCACACACAAACATGACTGCCGTGTGGCAGCACCCTGGGACCCTCGGGACAGTCCTGCATTTGGGGTGCCTGGGGAAGCGTGTTCACAACCAGACGACCCGGCACAAACCTACAGGGCCATCTCGTTGGCCCTGCCCTGACCTCACCTGTCTCCCCTGACCCTCTGCTCTGCACACTTGCTGAGAACCCGTCCAAAGCCCCGGAAGGTCCAGGCGTGCAGTGTGTCAGGCCTAAGTGGGAGGGAGTAGACAGCCGTGTGGTCAGGGAAGGTCGGTTTCCAAGGTGACCTCTGAGCAGAGACCTGGCCCCTGAGGGAGTGGAGGGCCAGGGGAGAGTGAACCGGCAGGAACCCTGAGGGTGAAGGGCCTGAGCCGGGGCTGAAGCCGGCTCTGGGAGACACAGAGGGGGCAGCCTGGGCTGGGGGCTGAAGGACAGGTGAGGAAGGGAGCAGGGGGGAGGAACAGGGGGAGGGAAGAGCCAGGTCAAGCCCTGGAAGCTCTGAGCCCGACTTGCAGCGATCAGCCCCACAGGACAAGGGTTGCCCTGGCTCCCTCGGCTCACACAGCGGACCCAGGTGGAGAGACGGGAAGACCGGCAGACCGGGCAGGCCTCCCACGGCTCCCAGGCTGGTGACTCCCTGGGAAGACTCACTGCCGAGATGCATTACAGCAGACGGCTGTGATGACGGGCACGCGCCTGTCTGCCTCCCTCCCACTTAGGCCTGACGCACGGCACACCTGCGCCTTCTGGGGCTTTGGACAGGCTCTCCGCGACCAGCTGACTGAAGCCCAAGTGTGCAGAGCTTCGGGAAGACAGAATGTCAGGGCCTGTGGGCCTGTGCTGGGTCGTCTGGTTGTGAACACGCTTCCCCAGGCACCCCAAGTGCAGGGCTGTCCCGAGGGTCCCCAGGCGCCGCCACACGGCAGTCATGTGTGTGTGTGGGCTCGGGGCCCGCCCTTCCAGACACATGGGAGCACATTGGAGACCCAGGCCCAGGGGTTTCCTTGGGGGCTTGTTGGGAGGGCACCTCGGCCTGGCATGCATGGAGATTTCAGATCCCAGAAGGAGGCCTGTGTCAGCAGGCACCACATTGCTTGTGCGGACAGCTCAGGCCAGGGGCCCCTTTTCAGGTGAGGGGGGTGCCTTTCCCAAATCCAAGCTCCCAGACACACGTTGGCAGTCAGGCCTGCCCTTTGACCCTTTTCCACACAGGAGGCCCCCTAAGGGTTGGGGAAGGGCAGCTGGGGAGAGGGCTCCTTATGGATGGATGTGGGCATGAGAGAGACGGCAGTGGAAACATTCCACACAGCTCAGGGCCTGAGCCACAGCCCGCAGAGCCGCGGTGGGTGGACAGCAGGCACGCTGCTGTGTCGGCAGCTGGAAGACCGCAGGAGCTCCGGGCCCAGGGTACAGATGCAGGGTGAGGTGGGAGGAGCCCCAGCGGGCAGGTGGAGAGTGGACCTGGACCCCCACGTCCTGGCACGGGGTGCTCAGCATGGTGACCCCAGACCCAGGCCAGGAATCCCCAGGGCGGGTGTGGGTCTGTGAGAACCGCTGAGTGGGGTAAGGACTCCTATTCAGAGCACAGGAGGGTCTTCAGTTCCCTGGCAAGCTAAGAATGGACCCCTCCCTGACCTAAAAACCTGTGCGCTCCAGCCCTTCATTCGGAGCCAAGCCAGGGTTTCGTTTCCTGCCAATTCACAGGCACTTCCCGGCCCCACAACAAGCTTGTGAACACACAGAGCCCTGTTGACAGAAGAGATTGACCCCTCTGGTGGCTGAGGACAAAGGCCAGGCCTGTCTTCAAGTCGAGCCTCTACTGCAGGAGGCTACACACTGTCTGGTGACTCAGCCCTTCCGTTGCACCTAGGCAGCCGCAGACAGGCGGTACAGGAAGGCCTTGCCTGTTCAGATTATCCTTGATTTACAGGCACTGAAACTTGAATTTCATATCATTTTCACATGTCGCAAAATATTCTCATTTTGATTTGTTCAACTGCTTAAAAATGAAAAACAGTCTGCTCTCAGGCTGAGTGGAATCCCGGGTAGGTGGGTGCAGCTCTGAGCCGCAGTCTGCTGTGCCCGAAACAGGATCCACCCCAAGGCTCCAGGGCACCCCGGGGCCTGCTCTCAGCCGCTATTTCCCACCTTGCCTGCAGCCCCCTCCGGACGCCGCTGAGAGTGCTGGACGTGAGCAACTGCGCCCTGAACCACGAAGACATGAGCTTCTTGGCGAACGGCATCCACGCGGCCCACCTAGAGGTGCTGGACCTCAGCGGGCACTGTCTGGTGGACCTGTTCCCGGCCACCTTCCACCGGCTGCTGGGCCAGGCAGCCCCCACGCTGAGGGCCCTGACCCTGGAGGAGTGCGGCCTCGAGGACCGGCACGTGGGCGCGCTGAGCCTGGCGCTGGGCACCTGCCGCCGGCTGCGGGAGCTGCGCTTCCTGGGGAACCCGCTGTCGGGCCGCGCGCTCCGGCGCCTCTTCACCGCGCTCTGCGAGCTCCCCCGGCTGCGGTGCGTGGAGTTCCCAGTGCCCCGGGACTGCTACCCCGAGGGCAGCGCCTACCCCCAGGACGAGCTGGCCATGTCCAAGTTCGACCAGCAGAAATACGACGCCATTGCTGCAGACCTGCGCGCGGTGCTGATGCGCGCCGGCCGGGAAGACATCCAGGTCTCCACACCCCTCTTCGGGAGTTTCGACCCGGACATTCAGGAAACCAGCAACGAACTCGGGGCTTTCTTGCTGCAAGCTTTCAAAACCGCTCTAGAAAACTTCTCCAGAGTGCTGCAGCAGATGGAGTAGACCCTGCATGTCCGCGGCGGGTGCGTCCGAGGCGGGTGCGTCCGCAGCTCGGCCGCCAGGGTCTCTGCCCCGGGTATCCCCCGCCCACCAACTGGGCGCCTCCTGGTGAAAACACCCAGGCGCTGCTGAGCGAGCGCGGCCCTGACTCCGCCCTCTCCCTGGGAGCCAAGACAGAACGAGGGTCTTACTGAGCCCCATGCTCAGGGTTGGGGGGGAGCAGGCCGGATGCCCAACAGTGGGAGCCGAGGAGCAGCCCAGGCGGTAGGGGGTCGAGTGAGCTGCAGGGGCGGGACCGGCGCTCGGGTGCTGGGAGGACAGGCCAGTGTGAGCACGGGAGGACAGAGGACACCTCTCTGGACACACGGATGAAAGCGACCAGCCGAGGGGCGTGAAAGCGAGGGGCGCACCGGGCCCCGCGGGCTGCAGGGTACAGGTGTCTGTCGCGCGGCCCTGTATGAATATTTAAACTCCTGTCCAGAGAGGACATTGGCTTTGCTGGTTAACGGCTCTTCCTGCCCTCCGGCCTGCAAGTGGCAGGCGAGGGCTCCGCTGGTGCCAGGCTGAGCCCAGAGCAGTGGGTGACCTCTGGCTCTGATGCCTCCCCCACTCCCACCTCCACCGACCCTGGGCTCGGGGTGCGCCTTCTGGCAGCTGAGTCCTGGCGCTTCAGGAGTGGTTAATTCCAATGTTTGGACTTGGTTTCTACTAAGATCAGATTTGTGCAGAGTGCTGCATATTAAGGTAATTAAATATTAATGCTAATTAAACAGAAGTGTGGCTTATTCAGATATGATATTCTTTCTTTTTTAATCTAATGGATGAAAAAAAGGTCTTGCATTAATTTGTATTTCCTAGATGTTCATGAAACTGGGCGTGTTCATATGCTTGTTGGCCATTTGTATTCCTTTGTTAAAATGATTTATTTAAACAAAAACAAAAAGTTCCACCCACTTCTCCCCTTCCCACACAAGACCCTTGCCTGTTCTAATCTCTTTAACTTATATGCAGAGTACATCATGTGGAATGCCGGGTTAGATGAATAACAAGCTGGAATCAAGACTGCTGGAAGAACTATCACCAACCTCAGATATGCAGATGATACCACTCTAATGGCAGAAAGCAAAGAAAAAGTAACAGTCTCTTGATGGGAGTGAAAGAGGAGAGTGAAAAAGCTGGCTTAAAACTCAACATTCAAAAAACCAAGATCTAGCATCTAGTCCCATCACTTCATGGCAAAGAAGGGAAAAGTGGGAGCAGAGACAGCTTTCATTTTCTTGGCTCCAGATTCACTGCAGATGGTGACTGCAGCCAGGAAACTGAAGGACGCTGACTCCTCTGAAGGAAAGTTATGACCAACCTAGATAGCATATTAAAAAGCAGAAACATTATTTTGCCAACAAAGGTCCATGTAGTCAAAGCTATAGTTTTTCCAGTGGTCATGTATGGATATGAGTTGGACCATAAAGAAAGCTGAGGGCTGAATTGATGCTTTTGAACTGTGGTGTTGGAGAAGACTCTTGAGAGTTCCTTGGACTGCCAGGAAATCCAGCCAGTCCATCCTAAAGATCAGTCCTGGGTATTCATTGGAAGGACTGATGCTGGGGCTTAAGCTCCAGTACTTTAACCACCTGATGGGAAGACTTGACTCACTGGGAAAAACCTTGATGCTGGGAAAGATCAAAGCAGGAGAAAGGGACGACAGAGGATGAGATGGTTGGATGGCATCGCTGACTAGATGGACACGAGTTTGAGCAAGCTCTGGGGGCTGGTGAAGGACTGGGAAGCCTGGTGTGGTACAGCCCATGGGGTCGCAGAGTCGGACATGACTTAACAACTCAACAAAACCAAATACATATGGTCTTCCACAGGGTTTCCCAGGTGGCTCAGTGGTAAAGACTCTGCCTCCCAGTGCAGGAGCCACAGGAAACGTGGGTTCGATCCCTGGGTCGGGAAGAGCCCCTGGGTCTTTGGGAAGGCAGTGACACACAGAGTGGGCTGGAGTGACAACGTGGCGGCTTCTACTCCCTGCACTCATCAGCTCTGTCCTTTGCTCACCCCTGCACGTCTCCTCACGTGTTGTGCTGGTCAAGTTTCAGTGGCACCTCTTTCAGCCACGTGGACTTTGTTATTGCAAGACTCTTGGGAGGGACAGGGCAAAATTTTGAAACGATTTTGTTCTAATTCTGAAGAGTACTCGCTTCTGCTGTTTGTGTCTCTGGAAGTTTTTCGATGAGACCTGGCCTCTGGGTGGTCAGCAGGTATGACCGGGCACATGCGAAGCTGAGCCCAGCAGCTGTTGGAGAAGACCCTAGGCAGACTGTGGCGACACAGGACCTGAGGTCTACGGCAGGAGTGGGCACACAGGGGTCTGCTGGTGGAGAGCACTCCCAACTGCCCCCACCCCACCCTGAGGAATAGCCCACTTTTGTGAAACTGAAGAGCCTGGGAGGCTCGTCTGGAGCACTTCAGAGACTCACAGGAGGCCCGAGTGGGCCCTACGCCTCCCACTCATCCCAGGGCATTGAACTCACTTGTCGCTGTGGTCCCGCTCAGCCCCAACACTGAATACGCTGCTTGCAGCCTGGTGTGTTTTCCCTGCACCTGCCCAGCCCAAGACTGGTGGTCCTGAGGATGCCCAGCGATGCTGGCGGTGAACATGACCGTGGGCGCCCCCCAGGGCCAGGACCACGCTCGTGCTTCTCGTGCGGCCGACGGCAGGGCTCCGACACGAGGGCGAACCACACTCTACAGGGGAAGAGGACAGAGCGCCAAGGGTCAGGAGACCGGCAACGTGCCACACGGCGGCGCAACTGGGCTGCCTAAACCCACCCAGTCTAACCAGGGGCCAGACAGTTGAATGGAATGGGGAAGACGATGGGGACCCTGGTAGACCCTCTGGGACCAGAGCCTAGATGCGTGGGGAGCACCATCTTTACCCTCCCTTGGCCTGTGTGGATTGATGATTGCCCTTCCTCCAGGAACGCAGCACTAATTCCTGCTGACCAGCCTGGCAGGAAAGGGATGCAGCTTCAGGGGCTTCAATGGGTCTGTCCCACCTTAGCAATTCTTGTTCCAGACGGTTCTTTCCTATTGTATACTTGGAGCTGAGGAGACACCCACAGACCCAGCAGACTCATACAGTGACCGTGCCCGAAGACCCAGAGACTTCAGCCTGCAGCCCTCTACTAGACCCAGGAAGCCCCTCCCCTCCCTGCCAGCAGCCCTGTGGTCTGTGCAGGTCCTTGCTTTGCTGGAGGGCCTGCAGGGCATGTGCCTCCTTCACAGCTGCCACAGCTGGCTTTGATTCTCTGCTCCTGCTCCACTCAGAGGCCCCACAACCCCACAGCCCCCAAACTTGGCCGCTGTTCTTACCCTGGTGCCAGAAGCAGGAGAGCTGGTTTGCCAGCAGAGAAGATAAAATGAGGTCTGAGGCCAAAAGGTAGTTTCTCCAAGGTTCGAGATGTCGTTCACGAGCCATTTCTGGCTCTTCTCTGAGGTCTGACCACCACGCCCCACCCCTGCCCTGAGGCTCCATGCCTTAGTCAAGCCCCCAGCTAAGCCAGCAGGACCAGAGCCCCGCTGAGAGCACAGCTGCTCTCGGGGCTCCTCAGGTGGAGGTGAGCACCTCTCACATCAGCCCACAAACCCGCCACTCCCTCAAAACTGACCTGGTCTCACTCGGGGCAGTGCAGTTCTGAAGCCCAGCTGCCTGGTCTGAACTGGACCTGTGACCACCTGCGTGACCCTGGATGTGATGGCTGTAGAGAAGGGCTCACTGCAGGCCTGGGAGGCTGCTGACACGCTGGCCCTCGGCTGACGCCTGGGACCCGGGCTGGGGAGGGCTCCTGCCAACATCAAGTGGTAAGAGTGGCCCCTGGTGCCCACACCTGCTTTCCTCTGGGAGTCAGGAATTTGGGTCTGTGCCAGGCAGACTGCCTGTGTGACTGGCCCTCCACAGAAACCCGGGACACTGTCTCTGAGGCGCACCAACGTGGCCGTGTGGCCCTCGGGGGGNCGGGGGGGCGGGGGGGGGGGGGGGGGGGCGGCGGGGCTGGAAGCTGTGTCGTCTCCCCTTTGCCAGGTGTGTATCCCTCTGCCGGCCTTGTCCTCCTTCTAAGTGATGAGCCTCAAGTATGAGAACAGCCACGCATTGAGTCCTCAGACCTCCCAGCAAGTCATCAAGTCTGGGGTGGTCTCAGGAGCCCCTACCCCAAGGACAGTAAGAGCACTCAGTGCACAAGACTGGGGTCAGGATGACACAGGTGATGTGCACAGCACACCCAAAGGCCAATTCACATTAGCTCTGTGGAAAGTGGACCTAAGTTTGTAGTAAAAAATTGAGATAATCTATTTTAAACAGCCTTGTAAGGAGTAAGGAATTACAAACAGAAAATGTGTATTGTTGCTTTCAAATTGCAGGTGTTTTAAATATAGGCAATTGCTAACATTTAGGTTGGTGAAAAAGTGTGGTTTCGGCATAACTTTAAATCATCATAACTATGCTTAAACACATTTTTATTAATCAAAACAGGAATCATTACAACCAACACATTTTTGCCAATGAGAAATTTATTCATTCCTGTAGCATTAAAAATCCATGCCTTGGGATTAGATGAACTCTTGGAAAGCATTTTATGGATCCTGCTGGTTGTGGAAGCATTCTCCCTGCAAAGTTCTTGAGATGCTTGAAGAAGTGGGAGTCTCTGGCAAGAGTTCAGATGAACGTGGTGGGTGGGGCTAAACTTTGTAGCCCAATTTGTTCAACTCTGAAACGCTGGTTGTGCAGTGTGCGGCTGGGCCTTGTCATGGAGAATTCGGCTCATTCTGTTGACCAACGCCAGCTGTAGGCGCTGCAGTTTTTGGTGCATCTCGTCAACCTGCCGAGCATTCTTCCCAGATGGAGTCGTTTCACTAGGATTCATAAGGCCGTAGTGGGTTAGACAGGCAGGAGACCACCCAAAGTGACCATGACCTTTTTATGGTGCAAGTTGGGCTTTGAAGCTTCTTCTCGTCACTAGCCACTGATCTGGTCATTGCCAGTTGTCATGTGAAATCTATTTTCTGTCACATCATAATCCAACTGAGAAATGGTTTGTCGTTGTTGCATAAGAGAAGACTACACTTCAAAACGCGGTTTTATCTGCAGTCAGCTCGGGAGGCACCTCCATTATCGAGCTTTATCACCTATCAAATCTGCCTCAAACGCTGACCAACTGCAGAATGGTTGACACTGAGTGCTTTGGCAGCTTCTCACGTGGCTGTGAGAGGATCAGCTCCGATGAAGCCCCTCAGTTGGTCTGTCAACTTCTGATGGCAAGTTACTGCACTCCTCATTGTCAAGGCTCTCGTCTCCTCTACAAAACTTCCCAAACAGCTACTGCATTGTATGTTTGTTAGCAGATCCTGGGTCAAATGCGTCATTGATGTTGCTAGTTGTCTCTGCTGATTTATGACTTATTTTGAACTCAAGTAAGAAAATCGCTCAACTCTGCTTTTTGTTAACATCATTTCCCTAGTCTAAAATAAACAGCAAGTAATGAATCACTAACAAGAAGCACAGAGTGAGCAACGGGCATTAAAATGATGTGAAACGTGGCCTCAGGCTTTCCCGGCGGGTCAGACAGTAAAGAATCTGCCTGCAAGGCAGGAGATACGGGTTCAGTCCCTGGGTCAGGAAGATGCCCTGGGGAAGGGAATGGCAATCCACTCCAGTGTTCTTCCTGCATAATCCCATGGACAGAGGAGCCTGGCGGGCTACAGCCTACGGGACTGCAGAGTCAGTCACAACTTAGAGACTAACACCTGCACTTTCGAAACATAACTTCATTTATTTAAGAATGTATTTCAATATCAAACGGCAAAATTCAACAATGCAAAACTGCAATCACCTTTGCACCGACCTGAATAAACAGTAGCTGCTTACTGAATACAGACACAGCAAACTGCAAACACCCACAAGGGTTACCAAGTGGAAAGCAGAAGCACTCTGGGGGGAAAGAGCTTCAGACCACGAACCCTTGCTGGCCCCACCACCACCTGTTCCCATCTCTGAGGCAGTCCTCACCGCCACCTGACAACTTCTAACTGTAGTTTCAGGAGAGAGAAAAATAATTCGAGGAGAAAACAGAACTTATTTAGGGAGTGACAAAATGACTTATAGGATGAATGCTGTATCTGACATTCTTAAAAACAATTTTACTCTAAAGCTGTGAGGTTATCCTGTTCTGCTTAATAAAATACTGATCTGCTTCTGAAACTGCCTCCTCAGCTGCTGCAGGGGACAGAGGATCGCTGTCCTGCTCAGAGGGTGACGGGCGTGGCCACTGCTGAGAGGCGCCGGTGCGCATGCACGGTCACAGCAAGGGAGCGCTGGCAGGAGGGGCAGCGAACGTTGGAAAATCCAAAACGCATAACTCTGACCCGGAGCAGTTCATTCCTGTCTTACTTTTCCAGTATGGCTTTCTCTACCTGCTTAAACTTCTTCAGTTCAATGATGAGTTCCCAGTACCTGAGATACAGCCACATGAGCCTCCCGTTTTGGCGCTTGTTGGTGTTCCAGACGTCCCCACAGTGTGTATCGTGCTTAAATATGTCAGCGAGGCCAGCTGCCATCTCGAGGTCCGCAGCCACCGGATCGGTGGACGCGCGGACCAGCAAGCTCTTCTCGAGCTCAAGCCGCCTGCGGCGCGGGAGCACCAGGCTGCAGTAGATGTTCTGTCTTTCGGTGAGAGCAGCCTCGAACTCGCTCAGCAGGAGTCTGGCCCTGCGCTGCCAGTCCTCCTCCTGGCCCAGGCAGCGCAGGTATGCACTCCGCAAGGGCTGCCTCCTCTCTTGAAGGACCTGAGCCCACTCCTGTTCCAGAAGTTTCTTCTCTTCCACCAACTTGCGCCCCTGAGAGATGAGGGCTTCTCGGTAACTAGTTGTTCTGTTCTGCTCCTTTTCAAGCTCCAGGGACAAGTGTGCCACGGCCCGCCGGCTTTCTGCGATTGTGGCATGGTACCTGGCTTCTAGGTCCCGCTGGAAGGCGGCTGTCCTCTGACGGTACGCTTCTCTCTCCTTTTCTATTTCTTTTCTCGACTCCCTAGACCAAATCCAGCCTGACACAAATAATTTGGGGGAGGAAAACACACATAATGAACACCAGAGCTCAAGTTATAATCTCTACTTACAGGACATATAAAGCAGCTATAGAACATTTCAATAAATTCTTAAGTCCTGAGACAAAATGATAACAGTTTGTATGAAGCTACGTGGGCTTCCCAGGTGGCTCAGATGGTAAAGAATCCACATGCCAATGCAGGAGACGCTTGTTTGATCCCTGGGTCAGGAAGATCCCCTGAAGGAGAAAACGGCAACCCATTCCAGTTTTCTTGCTGGGATAATCCCACGGACAGAGGAGCCTGGGGGCCTATAGTCCATGAGTCATAAAGAGTCAGACAAGACTGAAGCAACTAAGCACACATACAATATCAAAGTGCTTCAGATCAGATAAGGGCTCTCCAAAGAGAAGTACAAGACTGCAGAGGCCCCTTCCAGCCGCGTAACCTTTGAGGGCTGAGAAAACCTACGTCTAGCATAGCACCTCGTGCCTGTACTCTGCGCACATGGCCCCCACAGACCATTGGCAAGGTTTAAAAATGACCATGGGCAAGTATGCTTCACAGTGTTGGCCAGGTTAGTCCAGAACTGAAAAAAGTTCAAAGTGTGTTCAAAGCTGTGCCCGGTCATCACTAGTAAACAGGTAAGGCCCAAGATGGCTGCTTATATCCTGCTAGGGGGTCATACAAAGAAGAAGTCAGAATTTCAGCCTCGAGACACAGCTCACAACCTAACAAATAACCTCACAAATACGAGACATAAGGTGTGGGCAGCTGGGGTGGGTAATACCCTGCTCTGCTCCACAAACTGACAAGCCAAAGTGAGCAAGAGGCTCTTTCCACTTTTCCACTCTCCTCTTTCACTTTCACCAAGAGGCTCTTTAGGTCTTCTTCGCTTTCTGCCATAACGGTGGTGTCATCTGCATATCTGAGGTTATTGCTATTTCTCCTGGTAACCTGATTCCAGCTTATGCTTCATCCAGCCAGGCACTTCCCATGACATACTCCACATTTAAGTAGGCAGGGTGACAATATACAGCTTTGACATACTCCTTTCCCAACTTGGAACCAATCTGTTGTTCCATGTCTGGTTCTAACTTTTGCTTTCTGACCTGCATAGAGATTTCTGTTGCTTTCTGCTGACCACAAAACCCACGGTCAGCTGGAGCCTGGTTCTGGGTGCTATCTCCAGACCTTCTCCATCCTATGAGCGAGAGTTTTGGTCTTTTCCGATAACAAGACAAAAGACAGTGTGATGATTTCGCTGGTACAGGATATGCTCCACGTTATGAATTGCTGCTTTGGTTATTGAGTCACTCAGTCGTGTCCAACACTTTGTGACCCCATGGACTGAAGCACACCAGGCTTCCCTGTCCTTTACCATCTCTGGAGCTTGCTCAAACTCACATCCATTGACTCAGTGATGCCATTCTACCATCTCGTCCTCTGTCGTCCCCTTCTCCTCCTACCCTCTATCTTTCCCACCATCAGGGTCTTTTCCAGTGAGTCAGCTCTTCATATCAGGTGGCCAAAGGACTGGAGCTTCAGCTTCAGCATCAGTCCTCCAAATGAATTTCAAACCCAATTTGAAATCAGGGTTAATTTCCTTAGGACTGACTGGTTTGATCTCCTTGTTGTCCAAGGAACTTTCAAGAGTCTCCTCCAACACCACAGTCAAATGCATCAGTTCTTTGGTGCTCAGCATTTTTTATGATACAATTCTCACATCCATACCCAACTACTGAAAAACCACAACATTGACTATAAAGACACTTGTCAGTAAAGCAATGTCTCTACTTTTCAATATGCTGTCTAGGTTTGTCGTAGCTTTCTTCCAAGGAGCAAGTGGCTTTTAATTCCATGGCTGCAATCACCATATGCAGTGATTTTCAGTTCAGTTCAGTCACTTAGTTGTGTCCAGCTCTTTGTGAGCCCATGGACTGCAGCACATCAGGCTTCCTTTTCCATAACCAACTCCTGGAGTTTACTCAAACCCATGTCCATCGAGTCGGTGATGCCATCCAGCCATCTCATCCTCTGTCTTCCCCTTCTCCTCCTGCCTTCAATCATTCCCAGCATCAGAATCTTTTCCAATGAGTCAGTTCTTCCCATCAGGTGGCCAAACTACTGGAGCTTCAGCTTCAGCATCAGTCCTTCCAATAAATATTCAGGATTGATTTCCTTTAGGATGGACTGGTTGGATCTCCTTGCAGTCCAAGGGACTCTCAAGAGTCTTCTCCAACACTAGGGTTCAAAAGCATCAATTCTTCGGTGCTCAGTTTTCTTTATAGTCCAACTCTCACATCCATACGTGACTACTGGAAAAACCATAGCTTTGACTGGATGGACTTTTGTTGGCAAAGTAATGTCTCTGTTTTTTAATATGCTGTCTAGGTTGGTCATAGCTTTTCTTCCAAGAAGCGGCTTTTTATTTCATGACTGCTCACTGTCTGCAGTGACTCTGGAGCCCCTAAAATAAAGTCTCTCACTGTTTCCATACTTTCCCCATCATTTTGCCATGAAGTGATGGGACTGGATGCCATGATCTTAGTTTTCTGAATTTTGAGTTTTCAGCCAGCTTTTCCACTCTCCTCTTTCACTTTCACCAAGAGGCTCTTTAGGTCTTCTTCGCTTTCTGCCATAACGGTGGTGTCATCTGCATATCTGAGGTTATTGCTATTTCTCCTGGTAACCTGATTCCAGCTTATGCTTCATCCAGCCAGGCACTTCCCATGACATACTCCACATTTAAGTAGGCAGGGTGACAATATACAGCTTTGACATACTCCTTTCCCAACTTGGAACCAATCTGTTGTTCCATGTCTGGTTCTAACTTTTGCTTTCTGACCTGCATAGAGATTTCTGTTGCTTTCTGACCTGCATACAGATTTCTTAGAAGACAGGTCAGGTGGTCTGGTATTCCCATTTCTTGAAAAATTTTCCAGTTTGTTGTGATCCACAGAGTCAAAGGCTTTGGCATAATCAATAAAGCAAAAGTAGATGTTTTTCTGGAACTCTTCCTTTTTCAATGATCCAGCAGATGTTGGCAATTTGATCTCTGGTTCCTATGCCTTTTCTAAATCCAGCGTGAACATTTGGAAGTTCACAGTTCACATATAGTTGAAGCCTGGCTTGGAGAATTTTGAGCTTTATTTTGCTCGTGTGTGAGATGAGTGCAACTTTGTGCTAGTTTGTTCAACAGTCTTTGCAACTGGAATGAAAACTGACCTCTTCCATCATTGGAAGCACTGATGCTGAAGCTGAAGCTCCAATCCTTTGGCCACCTGATGCGAAGAACTGACTCAATGGGAAAGACTCTGATGCTGGGAAACATTGAAGGCAGGAGAAGGAAGCAACAGAGGACGAGATGATTGGATGGCATCACCGACTCAGTGGACATGAGTTTGAGGAAACTCTGGGAGATAGTGAAGGACAGGGAAGCCTGGTGTGCTGCAGTCCACGGGGTTGCAAAGAGCTGGACACGAGTGAGCGACCAAACACCACCATAAAACTTATGGGTTCGACACTGTAGCCCCTGACTCCGAGCCACAGCCAGCTTTGTCTTATTTTTGCTAAGCAACTAAACAACAACAGCAAACTGACTCAGGGCTGAAAATTTGAAACAAGAGCTATGAGGCCTCTGTGTCTGTGTGGTGTAGATGTATGGCATTACCAAAATTAATTTATAAAAGAGCTCTGCTTAACTGACTTGTTTATACTGGAGAAGGAAATGGCAACCCACTCCAGTATTCTTGCCTGGTGAATTCCATGGACAGAGGAGCCTGGCAGGTTACAGTTCATGGGGTTGCAAAGAGTCGGACACAACTGAGCAATTAAGCACAAGTACTTACATAAGTACTCAGGAGTATAAAACTGGCCTGAAAGAATTTTGGGTTCATGTGATCTAGGAAATATTCAACATTAAATTAATATCTGGTATTGAAGGGGACTTGTTTCTAGGTTTGACTAATACAAGCATGTCTTTAGAATCATCTCTGTTAAGTAATTTCTGTTATACCTAGGTTTATTAAAGGTCAAATAAGATCTTATTATATGTTGCAAATCTGTCATCAATAAAAATACCTTGAAGTGGAAAAAGAAAAACTTAAAAGGAAAGTAGGATGTATGTTTTCAGTAAAAGTAGGTGTAAGGAATGAAAAAAAAATACTGGAAAAGAAAGTTCTACATGATCAAGATTTTCTAAGACTGGATTAAATTTACTTGGGTAAATGGCTTTTGTTAGGAGTGAAAGAAAGTGAAAGGGAAGTCACTCAGTTGTGTCCGACTCTTTGCAACCCCATGGACTATAGCCAACCAGGCTCCTCCGTCCATGGGATTCTCCGGGCAAGAATACTGGAGTGGGTTGCCATTTCCTTCTCCAGGGGAAATTCCTGACCTAGGGGTCGAACCCAGGTCTCCCGCATTGCAGGCGGACGCTTTAACCTCTGAGCCACCAGGGAAGCAGGCTGGGCCAAGACTGGATTTGGCTTCTTCGAAGTTTTCTTGAAATGCTGCTTTTAATAACAGATAGTATGAGTTTTCTAGTAGCAGAAAGTGAAGAGGAACTAAAGAGCCTCTTGATGCGGGTGAAAGAGGAAGGTGAAAAACCTAGCTTAAAACTCAACGTTCAAAAAACTAAGATCATGGCATCTGGTCCCATCACTTCATGGCAAATAGATGGAGAAAAAGGGGACACAGTGACAAATTTTTTCTTGGGCTCCAAAATCACTGTGGATGGGGACTGTAGCCATGAAATTAAAAGACACCTGCTCCTTGGAAAGAAAGCTATGACAAACCTAGACAGCATATTAAAAAGCAGAGATGTCACTTGGTCAACAAAATGTTCATATAGTCAAAGCTACGGTTTTTCCAGTAGTCACTTAGGGATGTGGGAGTTGGACCATAAAGAAGGCTGAGCACCTAAGAATTGATGCTTTTGAACTGTGGTGTTGGAGAAGACTCCTGAGAGTCCACTGGACTGCAAGGAGATCAAACCAGTCAATCCTAAAGGAAATCAACCCTGAATATTCATTGGAAGGACTGATGCTGAAGCTCCAATATTTTGGCCACCTAATGTGAAGAGCCAACTCATTGGAAAAGACCCTGATGCTGGGAAAGACTGAAGGCAGAAGAGAAAGGGGCTACAGAGGATGAGATGATTGGATGGCACCACCAACTCAATGGACCTAATTTTGAGCAAGCTCCAGAAAGTGGTGAAGGACAGGAAAGCCTGGCACATTACAGTTCATGGGATCACAAAGAGTCAGACACAACTTAGCAACTGAACAACGCATCTAAAAAGGCACGAAATCCCTTCATGGCGACATAAGCTCCTGTGACTAGCAGAAAACCTTCTGTAAAATGAGTGCTTGATTGCATTCAACTCCCTCTTCACCAAAATCTTGTATGTTGGCCTTCCCCCACTTCCTCTCTGGGGCTCTGTCTCAGAGCTATCTGAGGTGCCGCCTCCCAGGCTGCAGGCCTTATTTTTCCCCAGATAAAACTTAACTCTCAACTCTCACCTTGTGCTTCTTTTTTTTTTTTTAATCAACAATTCTTTTGTCATTTATAGATAGTTACTTTTCTAGTCTGATATAACAAAAAGTGCTTCATCATCAAGAAGAGTCACAGGAAGGCTGTGGAAGCTGTATAACAGCTCCACATCAAGCTGACAGCTATGTGAGGATTCCAGCCCAAACTGACTGCAAACAAGAAGCCATCCTGCCCCTGGGGCCCTAGACCAGGCATCCAGAGATTTTTACTCCCTGACAGATAGAGTCAATACCCCTCCTCAGCCTTGAAGCCACAGAAATTGAAGCATCACCCCTCTGCTTTCCATAAGAACAGGGGACTAAAATCTGAAGGGAGAATGAAACAGGAGGGAAGGGGGCAGGGCCCAACTTTTAAAAGAATGACATAGCCCTTGGCGCCAGCGATAATGAACCTGCCTGCCAATGCAGGAGACACAGGTTCAATCCCTGGGTCAGGAAGATTCCCTGGAGGAGGGCATGGCAACCCACTCCAGTATTCTTGCCTGGAAAATCCCATGAATAGAGGAGCCTGGCGGGTTACAGTCCATAGGGTTGCAAAGAGTAGAAATGAATGAAGCAACTTAGCATGCAGTTGTTCACTAAGTGATGTCCGACTCTTTGCGACCCCATGGACTGTAGCACGCCAGGCTTCTGTCCTCCACTGTCTCCTAGAGTTTGCTCAAAATCATGTCCACTGAGTTGGTGATGCTATCTAACCATCTTATCCTCTGACATTCCCTTCTCCTTTTGCCCTCAGTCTTTCCCAGCACCAAAGACTTTTCCAATGAGTTGGCTCTTCCCATCAAGTGGCCAAAGTATTGGAGCTTCAGCTTCAGCACCAATCCTTCCAATGACTATTCAGAGTTGATTTCCTTTAGGATTGACTGGTTTGATGTTCCTGCAACTGGTTAGAACCAAGTAGGTCCAAGATGGCAGGATCCACTGCCAGTGAAACTTGAGCCTAATTATACGGTCACTGTAATACATCTGCATACTAAATTACACAATGACCAGCTCTGGAACAGTTCTAAAGCCAACCATGAAAGGTCAAAAAGTAGGCTGTGGCCCATTCCTGGAAATCCCTGCGCCCTTCCCCAAATAATCAGAATAATCCTCCCACTCGTTAGCCTATGAAGTTACCCAGCCCATAAAATCTAACCACCCCATATTTCAGGGCCTCTGCTTCTGAGATGGACCATACTCTGTGGAGTGTGTCTCTCTCTAAATAAATCTACTTTCTACTAATTTAAAAAAAAAAAGCGGCTTTTTATTTCATGACTGCTCACTGTCTGCAGTGACTCTGGAGCCCCTAAAATAAAGTCTCTCACTGTTTCCATACTTTCCCCATCATTTTGCCATGAAGTGATGGGACTGGATGCCATGATCTTAGTTTTCTGAATTTTGAGTTTTCAGCCAGCTTTTCCACTCTCCTCTTTCACTTTCACCAAGAGGCTCTTTAGGTCTTCTTCGCTTTCTGCCATAACGGTGGTGTCATCTGCATATCTGAGGTTATTGCTATTTCTCCTGGTAACCTGATTCCAGCTTATGCTTCATCCAGCCAGGCACTTCCCATGACATACTCCACATTTAAGTAGGCAGGGTGACAATATACAGCTTTGACATACTCCTTTCCCAACTTGGAACCAATCTGTTGTTCCATGTCTGGTTCTAACTTTTGCTTTCTGACCTGCATAGAGATTTCTGTTGCTTTCTGACCTGCATACAGATTTCTTAGAAGACAGGTCAGGTGGTCTGGTATTCCCATTTCTTGAAAAATTTTCCAGTTTGTTGTGATCCACAGAGTCAAAGGCTTTGGCATAATCAATAAAGCAAAAGTAGATGTTTTTCTGGAACTCTTCCTTTTTCAATGATCCAGCAGATGTTGGCAATTTGATCTCTGGTTCCTATGCCTTTTCTAAATCCAGCGTGAACATTTGGAAGTTCACAGTTCACATATAGTTGAAGCCTGGCTTGGAGAATTTTGAGCTTTATTTTGCTCGTGTGTGAGATGAGTGCAACTTTGTGCTAGTTTGTTCAACAGTCTTTGCAACTGGAATGAAAACTGACCTCTTCCATCATTGGAAGTACTGATGCTGAAGCTGAAGCTCCAATCCTTTGGCCACCTGATGCGAAGAACTGACTCAATGGGAAAGACTCTGATGCTGGGAAACATTGAAGGCAGGAGAAGGAAGCAACAGAGGACGAGATGATTGGATGGCATCACCGACTCAGTGGACATGAGTTTGAGGAAACTCTGGGAGATAGTGAAGGACAGGGAAGCCTGGTGTGCTGCAGTCCACGGGGTTGCAAAGAGCTGGACACGAGTGAGCGACCAAACACCACCATAAAACTTATGGGTTCGACACTGTAGCCCCTGACTCCGAGCCACAGCCAGCTTTGTCTTATTTTTGCTAAGCAACTAAACAACAACAGCAAACTGACTCAGGGCTGAAAATTTGAAACAAGAGCTATGAGGCCTCTGTGTCTGTGTGGTGTAGATGTATGGCATTACCAAAATTAATTTATAAAAGAGCTCTGCTTAACTGACTTGTTTATACTGGAGAAGGAAATGGCAACCCACTCCAGTATTCTTGCCTGGTGAATTCCATGGACAGAGGAGCCTGGCAGGTTACAGTTCATGGGGTTGCAAAGAGTCGGACACAACTGAGCAATTAAGCACAAGTACTTACATAAGTACTCAGGAGTATAAAACTGGCCTGAAAGAATTTTGGGTTCATGTGATCTAGGAAATATTCAACATTAAATTAATATCTGGTATTGAAGGTGACTTGTTTCTAGGTTTGACTAATACAAGCATGTCTTTAGAATCATCTCTGTTAAGTAATTTCTGTTATACCTAGGTTTATTAAAGGTCAAATAAGATCTTATTATATGTTGCAAATCTGTCATCAATAAAAATAGCTTGAAGTGGAAAAAGAAAAACTTAAAAGGAAAGTAGGATGTATGTTTTCAGTAAAAGTAGGTGTAAGGAATGAAAAAAAAATACTGGAAAAGAAAGTTCTACATGATCAAGATTTTCTAAGACTGGATTAAATTTACTTGGGTAAATGGCTTTTGTTAGGAGTGAAAGAAAGTGAAAGGGAAGTCACTCAGTTGTGTCCGACTCTTTGCAACCCCATGGACTATAGCCAACCAGGCTCCTCCGTCCATGGGATTCTCCGGGCAAGAATACTGGAGTGGGTTGCCATTTCCTTCTCCAGGGGAAATTCCTGACCTAGGGGTCGAACCCAGGTCTCCCGCATTGCAGGCGGACGCTTTAACCTCTGAGCCACCAGGGAAGCAGGCTGGGCCAAGACTGGATTTGGCTTCTTCGAAGTTTTCTTGAAATGCTGCTTTTAATAACAGATAGTATGAGTTTTCTAGTAGCAGAAAGTGAAGAGGAACTAAAGAGCCTCTTGATGCGGGTGAAAGAGGAAGGTGAAAAACCTAGCTTAAAACTCAACGTTCAAAAAACTAAGATCATGGCATCTGGTCCCATCACTTCATGGCAAATAGATGGAGAAAAAGGGGACACAGGGACAAATTTTTTCTTGGGCTCCAAAATCACTGTGGATGGGGACTGTAGCCATGAAATTAAAAGACACCTGCTCCTTGGAAAGAAAGCTATGACAAACCTAGACAGCATATTAAAAAGCAGAGATGTCACTTGGTCAACAAAATGTTCATATAGTCAAAGCTACGGTTTTTCCAGTAGTCACTTAGGGATGTGGGAGTTGGACCATAAAGAAGGCTGAGCACCTAAGAATTGATGCTTTTGAACTGTGGTGTTGGAGAAGACTCCTGAGAGTCCACTGGACTGCAAGGAGATCAAACCAGTCAATCCTAAAGGAAATCAACCCTGAATATTCATTGGAAGGACTGATGCTGAAGCTCCAATATTTTGGCCACCTAATGTGAAGAGCCAACTCATTGGAAAAGACCCTGATGCTGGGAAAGACTGAAGGCAGAAGAGAAAGGGGCTACAGAGGATGAGATGATTGGATGGCACCACCAACTCAATGGACCTAATTTTGAGCAAGCTCCAGAAAGTGGTGAAGGACAGGAAAGCCTGGCACATTACAGTTCATGGGATCACAAAGAGTCAGACACAACTTAGCAACTGAACAACGCATCTAAAAAGGCACGAAATCCCTTCATGGCGACATAAGCTCCTGTGACTAGCAGAAAACCTTCTGTAAAATGAGTGCTTGATTGCATTCAACTCCCTCTTCACCAAAATCTTGTATGTTGGCCTTCCCCCACTTCCTCTCTGGGGCTCTGTCTCAGAGCTATCTGAGGTGCCGCCTCCCAGGCTGCAGGCCTTATTTTTCCCCAGATAAAACTTAACTCTCAACTCTCACCTTGTGCTTTTTTTTTTTTTTTTAATCAACAATTCTTTTGTCATTTATAGATAGTTACTTTTCTAGTCTGATATAATAAAAAGTGCTTCATCATCAAGAAGAGTCACAGGAAGGCTGTGGAAGCTGTATAACAGCTCCACATCAAGCTGACAGCTATGTGAGGATTCCAGCCCAAACTGACTGCAAACAAGAAGCCATCCTGCCCCTGGGGCCCTAGACCAGGCATCCAGAGATTTTTACTCCCTGACAGATAGAGTCAATACCCCTCCTCAGCCTTGAAGCCACAGAAATTGAAGCATCACCCCTCTGCTTTCCATAAGAACAGGGGACTAAAATCTGAAGGGAGAATGAAACAGGAGGGAAGGGGGCAGGGCCCAACTTTTAAAAGAATGACATAGCCCTTGGCGCCAGCGATAATGAACCTGCCTGCCAATGCAGGAGACACAGGTTCAATCCCTGGGTCAGGAAGATTCCCTGGAGGAGGGCATGGCAACCCACTCCAGTATTCTTGCCTGGAAAATCCCATGAATAGAGGAGCCTGGCGGGTTACAGTCCATAGGGTTGCAAAGAGTAGAAATGAATGAAGCAACTTAGCATGCAGTTGTTCACTAAGTGATGTCCGACTCTTTGCGACCCCATGGACTGTAGCACGCCAGGCTTCTGTCCTCCACTGTCTCCTAGAGTTTGCTCAAAATCATGTCCACTGAGTTGGTGATGCTATCTAACCATCTTATCCTCTGACATTCCCTTCTCCTTTTGCCCTCAGTCTTTCCCAGCACCAAAGACTTTTCCAATGAGTTGGCTCTTCCCATCAAGTGGCCAAAGTATTGGAGCTTCAGCTTCAGCACCAATCCTTCCAATGACTATTCAGAGTTGATTTCCTTTAGGATTGACTGGTTTGATGTTCCTGCAACTGGTTAGAACCAAGTAGGTCCAAGATGGCAGGATCCACTGCCAGTGAAACTTGAGCCTAATTATACGGTCACTGTAATACATCTGCATACTAAATTACACAATGACCAGCTCTGGAACAGTTCTAAAGCCAACCATGAAAGGTCAAAAAGTAGGCTGTGGCCCATTCCTGGAAATCCCTGCGCCCTTCCCCAAATAATCAGAATAATCCTCCCACTCGTTAGCCTATGAAGTTACCCAGCCCATAAAAGCTAACCACCCCATATTTCAGGGCCTCTGCTTCTGAGATGGACCATACTCTGTGGAGTGTGTCTCTCTCTAAATAAATCTACTTTCTACTAATTTAAAAAAAAAAGGTCTCTTTGGCATCAGGATTATATCAACTGGTTATTTTTTAAGAAACAGCAGACACAGAAGAGACTTTGAAAACCAAGTAGGAGTTTCCCGTCCGTAAGAAACACTTGGGGCTTCCCTGGTGGCTCAGCAGTAAAGAATTCACCTGCCAGTGCAGGAGACACAGGTTTGATCCTTGGATCAGAAAGATCCCCTGGAGAAGCAAATGGCAACCTACTGTAGTATTTTTACCTGGGAAAGCTCATGGATAGAGGAGCCTGGTAGGCTACCATCCACGGGGCTGCAAAGACTTGGAGATGACTTAGAGGCTAACTAACGACACAAGAAACACTTAAATTCATGAGAGAAGTCTCCACTTGTAACGGTGTCTCCCTGACTGTACCAGGAATAGCTTAACCAAACTGCTTGCACGTTATCTAAGGAAAAGGCTACAACCTAAGTCTGCACAAGAACCTTACCCTCATTTACTGTGCTTTTCCTGTTCTGTGGTAACTAACTCCCCCCACCCCAAACTTGCTCTTCTGTCCTGCGCTGAGGATAGTATCTAAGGTGAGAGCTTATGCCACTCTGGCGAGTCACTCGGCTCTCGCCTATGTTGTTGCCGTTGTACATGTGCTCAGTTGTGTCCAGCTCTTTGCCGCTCCATGAACCATATCCCACCAGGCTCCTCCGTCCATGGAATTTCCCAGGCAAGAACACTGGAGTGGGCTGTCGTGCCGTCCTCCAGAGGGTCTTCCCAACAGGGGTACTAAGCCCGCATCTCTCATATCTCTGCACAGGCAGGCGGCAGAGTCTTTACCAATAAGCCACCTAGGAAGCCCCAGCTCTCTCCAGTGGGTAGATGTTAGGAACTTTGGTTTTATTTTCTCCTGTTACTCTAACTCGTATCAATTTAATTCTTAGACCAGCCAGAAAAACCTAAAAGCATAAAGTTTCTTCCTCTGCAACAATGACAAAACATAAAATCAACTCCTAACCATCAAGAAATTCATCAGGGACTGAATTGGTCAAAAAGTTCCTTCAAGTTTAAAACTCAAACGAACTTTTTGGCCACCCTAATAGTCTGGATAAAAACTAAGAGCTGGAAAAATTACAACTGACCAGTGACTGGTAATTTCCCCAAAGTGGTACAAAGTGCATTCAATGTAGAGAGAATTTCTAGTCAGCCTGAGCAGAGGTTTCAGGGATGAAGTCTCCCAAAGACTGATACGCGAAACATTACACAGACATCTAAAACGGCTTTTCCTTCATGCCTAGTTTATTCTTCCTCATTAGCACTTATGAGGGCAACTGAAGCAAGGGAGCCCCCCTCAGAGGGCAACAAAGCTTTGAAAAGAACGAACAGTTACTGAATCACTCCACACAAAACCTCTCTATCTCGTCTTATTTAACCCTCGCACTGCACTAAGATATTTACAATGTCAGAGAAACTGAGGCTCAGAGAGTTAAATCATTTGACCAGGACACAGAGTACGCATCTGTGTAAACAAAGACTGGTGCCTGCCATTTATGAGTAAGTCATTAGCCACTGCAGTCAGTGACCTACACGTTCACCCTGAAAGGCATTCAGGGTGAATGCACTCTGTCTTGGATACATGAGACCCAACACAGTTAAGATATATACTTATGGAAGAATTTTGATGACCCCAGATTCTTGCACCTTCCCACATTAAAATCCCTAACTTGAGATGCCTGGTTCTTCTTCTGTGAGAAGGAGTGATCTCTCACCAAGTTGCAGCCTGACCACAGGTGTTCCCTGGCTCCTCCTCTGCCTCTGCAGAGCAGCTCCTAACAGGTATCTGCAAGGTTCTCTCCTGGGCTTATAGGGCTCCCCAGGCGGCTCAGTGGTAAAGAATCCATCTACCAATGCAAGAGACATGGGTTCGATCCCTGGGTTGGGAAGATCCCCTGGAGAAGGAAATGAAAACCCACTCCAATATTTTCACCTGGAAAATCCCACGGACAGAGGAGCCTGGCAGGCTACAAACCATGGGGTCACAAAGAGTNTAAAGAATCCATCTACCAATGCAAGAGACATGGGTTCGATCCCTGGGTTGGGAAGATCCCCTGGAGAAGGAAATGAAAACCCACTCCAATATTTTCACCTGGAAAATCCCACGGACAGAGGAGCCTGGCAGGCTACAAACCATGGGGTCACAAAGAGTCGGAAACAACTGAGCACAAACACACACACATCCTGTGATATAGTCTTCACAGCTCACTGTGCATTTTTTCCCCAGTCAACATTTGTTAGGTTTCAAAGCCCAAGATCTCTGGGCTCCACACTTTGAGCCCAGAAAACAAGTTAGGAGAATCACGACTTACGAAAAGCAGCTAGTCCCAGCATTGGAACCAACAGGGCATAATTCCATCTGCTTCCATCACCTCCATCAGCCCTGGAATTGGGCCGGATATTCCAATTTGGGGGGTCATTTAAGTTATTCATGGAGATACACCTTGAAGTAAATAACAATATCGTTAACCACGCAAATGGAACAAAATACACTGCTCACAGTATATCATCTACTGGGGACCCTGGTTTGATCCCTGGGTCCTGAAGAGCCCTTAGAAAAGGAACAGGGAACCCCCTTGGGTATTCCCGGGCCACCCTGATAGCTCAGCCGGTAAAGGATCCACCTGCAATGCGGGAGACCTGGGTTCGATCCCTGGGTTGGAAGATCCCCTGGAGAAGGGCATTACTACCCACTTCAGTATTCTTGCCTGGAGAATACCCATGGAAAGACGAGCCTGGCGAGCTACAGCCCATGGGGTCACAAAAAATCCGACATGACTGAGCGACTAAGCACAGCATGTCGTCCATGTGAGTCCCTTTTTTTTTTTCCTCTCTTAAAAAACTTTGTTCAGATCTAGGTATAGGCTGCACAGGAGTGAGCCTTATGAGATTAAAAGAAAAAAGTAAGACCTCAGACAAAAGCAACTCGCAAATCGTAGGGGAGCGTGATGTGTTTCAAATAACTGAAATACAAATAGAAGGTGAATACAGAGAAAAGAAACTCAATTCAGCATCAAAGACTCTTCATAGGATTTCCAATAAATACTTGCTTAACACCTAAAAGTATAAAATCCTAATTGGCAATAAAGAAATGACACACACACAAAAGCTCAGTAGTTAACCTGAAGGAGCTTGTGGCCAGCACAATTTAAAAAAAAAAAGTCAGAGATCTGATGTACGGAAGCTCACGACCCTCAAAGCGCAGGGCTGGGAGCGGCACTCCGCCCCCGACCCCACAAACTTCAGGGCCTGCGCTCCCCTTCGGACAGCGCGCTCCAGAGGGTGCCCGCGCACCCGCCGCCCCGGGACGCGCAGAGGGGCCCGAACGGGCAGGGCGCCCCGCCGGTGACCCCGGAGCGTCGGTCCAAGCGGGCGGCCCGCAGTCAAACTGCCCGATACCGGAACTCCCGCTCCGTCCCGGAGAGACAGCGGGACGGGTACCCCGGTACCGCCTCACAAAACTGCCGTAATCTCCAGAAAAACCCAACATTGTCTGGATGTGAGGAGAAATCGGGGGAGCCCGAGAGACCCCCCCAAACGCCAACTTACCTCCGGCCGGGAACTCGCCGACCAGGTGCCCAGAGAGCCCCCGCCCGCCAGCCCTTCTGCGCAGGCGCGGCGTTGCCCAGTCTCCCGGGCGCGGCGACGTAGGACCCGGGTCGCGGCGACGTAAGACTCCGAGCGCGGCGACGTAAGACCCCTGGGCGCGGCGACGTAAGACCCCGGGCGCGGCGACGTGCGCAGGCGCGGTCTGCGCGGGACGGCCGACTGCTCCGGAGGGCAAACATGTCCGCGGTTGCCGCTGTGTCGCGCTTGCTGCGCGCCCGGCGCCTGGCACTGAACTGCACGGTGAGTGTCCGCGGCGGACACCGGGGCCCGGGGCCCCTGCCTCGCGGCGAAACGGGCTGGGGATGGCCAGCCGCACGTTCCGGAGCCGGCCGGGCTGTGGCGCGGTGAAGGTCACTGCCCCGGGGCCCGTCCGGGAGCCCGGCGCGGCTGCGAGGCTGCTTGCCCAGCCGCGAGGACGCGCTTGAAGATTTGGCCGCCCAAGGTCACGCGGCGGGACGCGCCCGGGGCAGCCGGACGGCCGTGGGGCCCGTAGGGTGAGGTCTGAGCAGCGCCCCGGCACTCGGCTCGGCGTTGCTTCCGGGGCTTTGCGCGGCCCCTGGGCACTGGCCACAGAGCGATCGGGGCGGTCGCGAGGCCGATGTCCTCCTGGGCGTTCCCTGCGGAGCCCGGCGAAACCTACTCGATCGGTCCGCGCTGAGGTTTCCCGAGGCCTGGCTGCTGGACCGTGTCCCTTCCATTCCTGACAGTTAAGTCTTCTGAGTTGATCCTCTGGAGTTTTACTGAAACACTGAGTTTAGAGGGTTTAGTTACTTGGTCCCGTTATGTGAACTTGCTCAGCCACCTAGTTAATGCTTTAACTACTTTAAAGATCGCAGTGAGAAGCAAGGCTTTCAACAATGTAGACTTGATTTGTGCCTATAATTATACCCACAGTTTTTTTCTTTTTAAAATTTTGATATTAGAGGTTATGTTAATTAAATGTGAGGAGGTTGAGTCGGACATTCTGCCAACCCCAGAAAGTGTTTTAAATGTTGTCCTATGTTGTTGATGCTTACTGAGCGGAGGTTCCCCCCAGCCCCTCAAATCTTGGGCTCTAAGACACAAGGGTAGCAGGGGGTCCACAAGCAGGTGATGAAGTCCATGGTCAGTGGGGTAGTTTTAGCTAACCAAGCATAAGCAGACTTCTGAGTGGGCCCTTCTTGTTAGGTGAGATGGCGGTTAGTCTGGTGGTCATTGGGGAAGAACGGACAGGTCTGTCAGCCTGGACTGGAGCCCAGCGATCCTTATTCCAGCCATTCCAGCCTGCGCTTGCCCTTCACCCATCATTCACCCTTTGACAGTTTATGTACGTTTTGCTGCCCTTTATCCAGGCTGGGCTGGAAGGAATTCAGCTTCCAGGTTTTAGCTGAAAGTGAAAGTTTCACACAACAGATTGGAGCCTAACCCTCTCCTCTCCTGTTGGCTTGACTGGAAGTGACCTTAGTGCGATCTGCTCCCAACTGCCAGCCCTCTGCTCCACTGTCTCCATGATTCTTCACCAGGGTCTTCTGTTCAGGTGCTTGTGAACAAAATGGCGAGAGAGAGTTAGCAAAATTAAACCACAAGTTAGATCTACCAAAGGTGGTCTTGAGTTTTAAAGTCTTTTATCTTGATGAAGGTAGCTTTTAAAATTATTTCCATCTATGTAAATTAATCTGTCTGCAAGCTGCTTAATGGAGTTTAAGGTTGGCAAGAACAGAAGCAGCAAATTAGCAGAACAAAAAAAGGAATTCATAATCTCCGACTGTTCAAGGACTGTACTCAATAAGGATAATTTGAATAAAGTCCACAGAAAATTTATTCAATTCTGTGTTGTTTTCAAGTCATATTTACAGCTACTTTCGAGTTATAGAATTATCAAACCTATTTTGCCTTTGTTTCCTTTTTAATTGTCCCAATGCACTGACACAAATTTGCACACTGTTTGAAAGTAGTTAAATCGAAAGGAAGAGTAAAACCAATAACCTTAGATAGTTGTTGCTTAACTTCAGGTGATATTTTTCCATTTTCAACAAGCTGTTCTAGAATAAATCAATTTATTTGAAAGTATTGTTCTGAATATGTGCTAGTGGCATTATCTGCTGCTGCTAAGTCCCTTCAGTCGTATCCGACTCTGCAACCCCATAGACGGCAGCTCACCAGCCTCCCCCGTCTCTGGGATTCTCCAGGCAAGAGCACTGGAGTGGGGTGCCATTTCCTTCTCCAGTGCGTGAAAGTCAAGTCGCTCAGTCGTGTCTGACTCTTAGCGACCCCATGGACTGCAGCCCACCAGGCTCCTCCGCCCGTGGGATTTCCCAGGCAGGAGCACTGGAGTGGGCGCCAGTGCCTCTTCCGAGTGCCGTATCTAGATTTACGTTCCTTAGGCCACTGTGGCAACCAGCGCCCTTTTGTTTTGTTTCTTGAAATAGTTACAGTGGCACAGGCTTTCGGTGCTGCGTTCCATGTCCTGTTTTTCCTGGTTCATTTGAAAAATTGTGGCTGGTTTTGGTATGTACCTGGATATTCATCTTATTTTGGAAGCCCAGAAATTTTTTCCCAAGGATCCCTGGATGGTAGAGAAAGTATAGGATCTGGAGCCTGCCAGGCAGATCCAATACCCTGGAAAGATTCCACTTCTCTGTTGATTAATGAGCGTTCTATGAGGGAACATGTGAAACTTGTGTGGTGTTCCTCCGTGCCAGGGCCTGCAGCTCACAGCCTACCATCAGTTATCATGCGAATGATGTTTTAAACATCCCTGCTTGAAAAACCTTTAAATTTTAAGTGAAAGTAATTGCACATAGTAGCAAAAAAAAAAAAAGTGAGCACTGAAGTTCTTATAAGTGAGAAGAAAGAAGACCACCTCCTCCCCAACCCTGTTCTCTAGTGGAGTCAGTTCTGAACTGATTTTGGTATTGCTGCCTGCTGTTTATATGCATTTCTCTAGCTGATATGCAGGTGCATTTTGTCCGTTTTAGACACTGATTTTTGCTGGTAAATAAGGGTTTAGTTCTCTTGCAGAGGTACGGGTCAGCAGTGGCCTGCCGCAGAGGCAGGGGCTTTGGGAGCAGCAGACCTGGGTCTAGCATAAGCCCTCTTGGAGGAGGTCGCCATTAACCCCGCGTAGGGCTGCCAGAACTCACACAGGACTGGGGAAACAGACTCTTGGAGGCCACAAACAGAACCTTGTGGGCACCAGGGTCCAGGAAAAAGGAACAGGGACCCACCCCGACAAGAGACTGACCCCGACTTGCCTGCAAATGTCCAGGCGTCTCCGGCAGAGGTGTGGGTTGGCAGTGGCCTGCTGCAGGGTTGGGGGCACTGAGTGTAGCAGGAGGTCACCATTATTTTCATTACCTCCACCATAGTTTGACCCCAGGTAAATAACAAGGAGGGAACACAGCCCCATTCATCAACAGAAAATTGAATTAAAGATTTACTGAGTGTGGCCCCACCCATCAAAACAAGACCCAGTTTCCCCCTCAGTCAGTCTCTCCCATCAGAAAGCTTCCATAAGCCTCACCCTTCTCCATCAGAGGGCAAACTGAAAACCACAATCACAGAAAACTAACCAAACTGATCACATGGACCACAGCCTTGTCTAACTCAGTGAAACTGTGACCCATGCTGTGTGGGGCCACCCAAGACGGACAGACGGGTCATGGTGGAGAGTTCTGACAAGACGTGGTCCCCTGGAGAAGGAAATGGCAGACCACTTCAGTATTCTTGCCTTGAGAACCCCACAAACAGTATGAAAAGGCAGAAAGATAGGACACTGAAAGATGAACTCCCCGGGTCAGTAGGTGCCCAATATGCTACTGGAGATCAGTGGAGAAATGACTCCAGAAAGAGTGAAGAGACGGAGCCAAAGCAACAGCAACGGCCAGCTGGGGATGTGACTGGGGATGGAAGGAAAGTCTGAGGCTGTAAAGAGCAATATCGTGTAGGAACCTGGAATGTTAGGTACACGAATCAAGGCAAATTGGAAGTGGTCAAACGGGAGATGGCAAGCGTGAACGTCAACATTTTAGGAATCAGCGAACTAAAATGGACTGAAATGGGTGAATTTAACTCAGATGACCATTATATCTACTGCTGTGGGCAAGAATCCCACAATGAAGTGAAAGGCAAAGGAGAAAAGGAAAGATATACCCATTTGAATGCAGAGTTCCAAAGAATAGCAAGGGGAGATGATAAAGGCTTCCTCAGTGATCAATGCAAACAAAAAGGAAAACAATAGAATGGGAAAGACTAGAGATCTCTTCAAGAAAATTAGAGACACCAAGGGAACAGTCATGCAAAGATGGGCACAATAAAGGATTGAAGTGGTATGGACCTAACAGAAGCAGAAAATATTAAGAGGTGGCAGGAATGCACAGAAGAACTAAACACAGTGATCTTCACAACCCAGATAATCACGATGGGGTGATCACTCACCTAGAGCCAGACATCCTGGAATGGTGAAGTCAAGTGGGCCTTAGGAAGCATCACTACAAACAAAGCTAGTGGAGGTGATGGAATTCCAGTTAAGCTATTTCAGATCCTAAAACATGATGTTGTGAAAGTGCTGCACTCAATATGCCAACAAATTTGGAAAAAACAGCAGTGGCCACAGGACTGGAAAAGATCAGTTTTCATTCCATTCTCAAAGAAAGGCAGTGTCAAAGAATGCTCCGACTACTGCACGATTGCACTCATCTCACACGCTAGTAAAGTAATGCTCAAAATTCTCCAAGCCAGGCTTCAGCAATACGTGAACCGTGAACTTCCAGATGTTCAAGCTGGTTTTAGAAAAGGAAGCAGAGATCAAATTGCCAACATCCACTGGATCATCAAAAAAGCAAGAGAATTCCAGAAAATGATCTGCTTTATTGACTACACCAAAGCCTTTGACTGTAGATCACAAAATACTGTGGAAAATTCTTCACAAGATGGGAATACCGGACCACTTGACCTGTCTCCTTAGAAGTCTGTATGCAAGTTAAGAAGCAACAGTTAGAACTGGACATGGAACAACAGATTGGTTCCAAATTGGGAAAGGAGTACATCAAGGCTGTGTATTGTCACCTTGCTTATTTAACTTATATGCAGAGTATATCATAAGAAAAGCTGGACTGGATGAAGCACAAACTGGAATCAAGATTGCCAGGAGAAATATCAATAACCTCAGATATGCAGATGACACCACCCTTATGGCAGAAAGTGAAGAAGAGCTAAAGAGCCTCTTGATGAAAGTGAAAGAGGAGAGTGAAAAAGTTGACTTTAAGCTCAACATTCAGAAAACTAAGATCATGGCATCTGGTACCATCACTTCATGGCAAATAGATAGGGAAGCAATGGAGACAGTGACAGACTTTATTTTGGGGGGCTCCAGAATCACTGCAGACTGACTACAGCCATGAAATTAAAAAACACCTGCTCCTTGGAAGAAAAATTACAACCAACCTAGACAGCTTATTAAAAAGCAGAGGCATTACTTTGCCAACAAAGATCTCTCTAGTCAAAGGTATGGTCTTTCCAGTAGTCATGTATAAATGTGAGAGTTGGACTATAAAGAAAGCTGAGTGCCAAAAATCAATGCTTTTGAACTCTGGTGTTGGAGAAGATTCTTGAGAGTCCCTTGGACTGCAAGGAGATCCAACCAGTCCATCCTGAAGGAAATCGGTCCTGAATATCCTTGGGAAGGAATGATGCTGAAGCCGAAACTCCAATACTTTGGCCACTTGATGCCAAGAAATGACTCATTTGAAAAGGCCCTGATGCTGGGAAAGATTAAGGCGGGAGGAGAAGGGGATGGCAGAAGATGAGAGGGTTGGATGGCATCACCAACTAAATGGACATGAGTTTGAGTAAACTCCAGGAGTTGGTGATGGACAGGAAGGCCTGGCGTGCTGCGGCCCATGGGGTGGCAAAGAGTCAGACACGCCTGAGCGACTGTTGTGAAGGGTTCTGCTCCCTTACCCCATTGCCCGCACCCTCAGCCCTCCTGATGTGATTGTGCAGCCACTTTCAGAACCGTTACTGTGCAGCTCGGCAGTTGGGTGGCTTGTACCCGTTCTTGCAGAGTAGCTTCTTGGTCCTGATCCGTAGGGTGCTGTGCTAGGTGAGGACTCTCCACTCTGCTCAGCTGGGGAGGTAAGTGTCTGCCCTTCTCACTTGCTTCTCTCTTTATTCTCCTGATTCAGAGTCCTGTACTTTTATGCTAACTCTGTTAATTTCTTAGGTAGATTTCTGCTTTCTTTTTCATGTTACCCTGTTGCAAAATGTTTGATATTTTTGTCTTCAAAAAACGTGAGAATAATAAGTGGCATAAAATGAGTTTTCTTTAAAGACAGAAATTGGATTAAGTTGCACTCTCCAAATTCTAAAATCACTCCCCGAATCTGATTTAGGTGCAAAAAATCGTGTTACTGTTTTCCACAGGACAGTCTGTGTAATGTGATAAGCTGTTACCGATTTCATGACAGTAGGACTGCTTTTTAAGCTAACGTGTGCATGTATGTGTTTGTCTGTCTTTATTCAAAGTGAACATCCTGGAAAGAAGAAGTAAATACTTTGGGAACCTCACAGCTTCTATTTTAATTTTAACTTGACATCACAAAGTGCACTGTTCTCATTGGTTCTGTTCGCTCGCTGTGTTTTTATTGTTCAGGTCAGTCGAAGTACTTTACGATGTTTTCAAGAGCATTTGTATTAAGATTCCTTCAGGGACTTGGTTTATGTTAAAATACGAATTTACCATTTTAAAAAGTGTAATGAAGCTGGAGAGTATTCTTTTAAATTCATATCTAAAGGAAAGAACTAAATTAGTTTTGTCAATAAAAACAAATGTACTTAAAAACCAAGTACACTTAACGTTACAAATGAAAAATTCAAGAACATCACTCTTACCAGTTTGAATCTACTTAAAAATGCAAGAAGCTACGCTTTTTAAGTAGAGCTGTTAAGATAAAGTCAGATGTTTGCATCAGCCACCACTCAGTTCCTGAGTTAGGGGGAACCTCCTGCCTCCAGCGTTCCTCGCTGGTGGTCAGCCAGGCCGTCCAGCCCTGACAGAGTCCCTCATCTTACAGAAGTCTGTCTAGTTTCAAACAACTTGGTTGCAGCTCATTTTGTATTTGGAAATTCTCCCTATAATCCACATGTGTTTGTCCCAAAGCATAATTTCTTTTCTCCACAAAATTGAAACATCTCTTCCAATTGAAGAATAATTGAAGACATCCCTTTTGTCATTGCTGAATGTATTTAGTTCCCAAAACTGTTGTTCAGAATGTTCTAAGTCTTTTATCAGTCTGCTAAAATGTGGTAAGCAGAATGAAAAGACTTGTTCCCTAAATTGTGGGCCTTTTTTAGTCCACGAAGAATGTTGCCTCTCTTGCTGGGTTGTGATTTCATTGCCACCATTTTCCTGGGTAAATGGTTGTCGGAAGGGACGTTTTAGCTGAGGCTTGCAGTTGTAGAGGTTGGCCAGCGACAGACCCGGGACAGCTGTCCAGGCAGGGGGTACGGAGGCAGAGTATGACAGGCAGGGATGCGGCTGAGCCGGTGCAGGTGTGGAGAGGGCGACACAGGCGCAGGAGCGTCTCGGGGCCTGGACGCGTGTCCATGGAGGGCCCGCCCTGGGGCGGCCTGCTCTGCAGCCTCACTGCCAGCGCCTCCTGCAGTGAGCCGCAGGCCCGGTGTGCGGGGGGCGGGCCAGTGTGGAGAGGGCTGGGTGGACCCGGGAGGAGCATTCGGTTGTCTGCAGACCTGCCGCTGAGGCAACACAGGTGTCCTTCCCCTTCTGCTCTAAGTACCCCAAGTCAAGAAATTAATGGGGAAGTGTGCCTTTTACATTTCCTGGGTCAGTGAATGTCCTGTCTGGAAACAAGGTTCATGTGGAAGGGCCTTTGCTGGTTACCACTTCCTCAAGCCAGGCGGGCCTGGGTCCTTAGCCCCTCCCTTAACCTTCAGAGCTAAGCGGAGGGTTCCAGGAAAGGGTCCTGGATGAGAGCCTGTACCCAGGTCCGTGAGAAGGCTGGCGACAGGAGATCAGGAGTCCCCGGTTCCGTGAAGACACGTAGCCCTCCCTCTGTGTTTCAGAAGTGGCCGGCAGCATGGCAGGCAGGAGCCCGCGATTTTCACTTCACCGTTGATGGCAATAAGAGGTCGTCCGCTAAAGTTTCAGATGTGGTAAGTTCAGGGCTCTTTGTTTTAAGTGATTTTCTTGACTTAGCAGAGTAGTGTTCTATGCCAGTTGTTTATATACTTGAGTAACACACAGGTTTTTACTTAAATTCTCTTTCTAATTCATACTCAAATTATTTTTGATGTATTAGTAATTACAGTACAGACATGAACATAGATACTGGCGTTTTTGCTTATAGCTCTTGTGTATCTATAAGCAAATTAAACTTCAAGTGAAGTAAACAAAATAACAAAATACAGATGTCAGGTGAACAGTATTTACTGGAATGAGAGGTGGCAGACGCCTTCTCAGCGGGACATGGGCTCCTCTGTGTTTACAAGGCTCTTCCGCACTCTGTTGAAGTAACCGGAATTTGCTTCTGAGGCCATTTTCATAGGCACTCACAATGGTGACTGAGGGCTGGTTGGCACCTTCTCAGTTGTAAATACAGTCTGGGCCTGGGACGCACTTGGGTTCTTGGTGGTCTCCCAGGTGGATGACTGTGCTTATCTAAATGAGACAACACTTCTGTGTTTTGATGGGAAACTTGCAAATCGTGGTCTATACTACTTTATAAGCTTAGGTTTGTCTAACCACGCGTATACAGATGTAAGCGTAAAAAGAAAAGGTAAGAAATGATAACTGTAAAGAGAAACCATAGTTGGAACTGGTGTTTTGATCTGTGGCTTTGCCCTCCTCTGCCTCTGTGGTCCCGTGCTGTGAGTTTCCAGCCTCCAGCTGATGGTGGGTGTCCCGGCTCCGTGGGGTCGGTGCTCTGCTGTGATGGGAGCACCCTTTCGACCTGAGGCCGTGCCCACCGTGTCTGCTGTTGCTGCCGTGCCTGCTGTGCGGCCCAGCACGATGGAGGCCCTCCAGCTGTGGCAGCGACTCGTGTGCGTTGAGGTCCTTCACCGTGACCACAGCCTCAGTGTCCGGCCTAGTTGAACCAGTGATTAACAGGGACTTTTCTTTTCCAGATTTCTGCACAGTACCCAGTCGTGGACCATGAGTTTGATGCCGTGGTGGTCGGTGCAGGGGGGGCAGGCCTGCGGGCTGCATTCGGCCTCTCCGAAGCAGGTTTCAACACGGCCTGCGTCACGAAGCTCTTCCCCACCAGGTCCCACACTGTCGCAGCCCAGGTATGAGAAGGCGCTGTCGTGCTCACAGTGCCTGTGAGGTGCCGCTCGAGGAGCCCTGCCCTGCACCGTGCCCCCTCTGCTCCTGGCACTCGGTCCCCAGGGCTGTCTGCCCTCTGTCACCGCCCACCGCCTGGGGACACATCCCTCCTGTTTCCGCTCCAGTCATGCCCCCGCGTCTGCCCCCATCGCGGTGTGACCTCCTCCCCTGCGCTCGCCCCGCGTGAACGAGCGGGCTGCGCGCTCGCCCTGTGTCTGCCGGAGCCGCGGGGCCAGCCTCCAGCGCTGGGGACAGGCTCTGATGACGGCACGAAGGTGCAGCAGAGAGCAGTGGCCTGCGCTGCTCTGGATTTAGGGAAGGGGGCAAGTGAGGAGGGAACTTACGTGACTTTACGGTTGTGATTTTTCACTCTAGACACACTGTAGGCAGTGCCCGGCTGACGTGCAGGGACTGCCCTAGGGCCACACGTGGCCGTCTTTTCTAGCGTTTGGGCACACTTCCTTGTTGGGGCAGCAGAGGATGTGCTGGCTCTGGAGCCAGTGGCTGCTCCTGTCGCCGCCACACCTGGAGCAGCAGCCTTCTTCAGCCACCGAGCTGTCCCGATACTTTGTTCGAAAGCTGTGCTTTGTAAACTGAAGAATAATAAACTTCTGTGGATAGTTCGTTGTCTAAAAGGAAGAATAGATATAAACAGATAATTTTAAGTAGTATTGCAAAAATAATACAGTTTTCGGGTAGAGTGCAATATTAATAAAACAGAATGAGGAAAGTGTAGCGTGACTTGAATGCTGGTTCTCGAGAAAGGAACGTCTAATTGGGGAAGGATGACAACATTTGTGTGTGCACTAGGCTATGTATTTTGAGAATTTTTTACTTATTAGATAAGCAAAACTCCAAGTTTGACAAAACTCTTGGCAAGGCTGTGGGGAAACAGGAATTCTTTCACATCGCTGGGAAAGATATAAATTTATATAACCCCTTTGGAAGGCATCTTGATTTTCACATCCTTTTAAACCAGCTTTCTCTATTCTGCTACCGTAGTACTTCAGATTTTTCTTTATCAGGAATGTGTTTGAGTTTAGAGGAGGGAGGAGGGAATGAGTCAACTCGTGTGTTGTCTGGCCGAGCTCCCTGCTCTATGCTAGCATCAGTTTGGTAGCAAAACACTCGGCAAGCTGAGGGGCAGCAGCGGCAGCTGCGCAAGGAGCTCAGGAGAGTCTTTGCGAGAAGTGACGGCTGAGTGACAGTGGGGGGGACGTTAGAGAAAGACGGCACCTGAAGAGTAGTCCTTGCGGGTGCGGGGGGCGCTCTCGGCTGCTCACGCGTGCTCTGTGCTGCGCTGTCCTTGTGACTGAGGCTGGCTGTGGGAGTGGGGTGGGCCAGTGCCCAGCAGGGGGAGGGGCGTGGGGGCCTGGCTCTGAGTCTCAGTAGTGGGCGCTTCCTGCCTTTAACCCGTGCGCACAGGCACCTCTGGGGTCGGTGTCGTAAACAGGAGGCAGCTCTGAGTCCCCTTTATGCGCCAGGCTTGGTAGGAAAGAAGCCTCACCCAGGGGACCTCAGCCGGCCCTCCAGACAACTCCCCGAGGCCTCAGGCCCCATGCCACTCTCCCGGGTGGGGTGCCTGAGGCTAGGGGGCTCCAGAACTGCCCCTGGGTTGCAGGGGAGAGTCTGCCGGGCGGTGGGACCCCAAACAGACGCTGGCACTCGGGGCGCTGGCTCTGTCCGCATCTGTTCCTCTGGGGCAGTGGGAGGGGCAGCAGAGCTCCTGCCGTGGCTCACGGGCCTCTGTGTTTCAGGGAGGGATCAATGCCGCCCTGGGGAACATGGAGGAGGACAACTGGCGGTGGCACTTCTACGACACCGTGAAGGGCTCCGACTGGCTGGGGGACCAGGACGCCATCCACTACATGACGGAGCAGGCCCCCGCCTCGGTGGTGGAGGTGCGTCCTTGCCGGCTGCAGGCGCAGCGGCGGCAACCGGGGGCCAACTGGCCGGGCGGCAGTGAGCCGCCATCACGGGCGGGCTGCTCCCCGGGGTTGACCTTTTCATAGAGGAGGGTCACCCTGGTCTGCAGATTCATGTTGAAGTTCTAGTGTCGGTTAGCCGTGAGTATCCTGTAAAGTCCTAGGTGTCTCCTTTTGTGTTCCTCAGCTGGAGAATTATGGCATGCCCTTTAGCAGAACTGAAGATGGGAAGATATACCAGCGTGCCTTTGGCGGACAGAGCCTCAAGTTCGGGAAGGGCGGGCAGGCCCACCGCTGCTGCTGCGTGGCCGACCGCACGGGCCACTCGCTGCTGCACACGTTGTATGGAAGGGTGAGGCAGCGGGGCAGGGCCCGGCCGGGTGTGTGGAGGGTGGGAAGCAGGCGGCTCTGGGCCGGGTCACCGCCAGCCCAGGGGTCGCTTTCTGAGCGGCAAAGTAATCTGGTTAATTGTTAATTTGGAAGTATCTGTTTTAGAAAAGGTAAGTGATGGTCATTACATGCCAGGTTTTGACCCTGGCCTCTGTCATGGAAGTTCAAGAATAGAGCGAGCATTTTGAAGCTCTTTCCCCACCTCCGAGTTCCTGAAGTGATTGATTCAATACTTAACTGTTCAGTCTGACCTGTGACTTGAAGGACAGTGGTCACTGAATAATCAGGCCAACTTTGGCCCAGTAATCAATATTCTGAACAGTGCTGTTTCTGAACTCTTGTTTTGCAGGGAGGGCACAGATCACTGATGTTCAAGTCATGGAGGGGGTTCACATGGAGGGCTGGTGGTTTGACAAGTGCCCCGTCCTTTTCCAGGGCTGTCAGATCCCAAGTCCAGGCTGCACAGTCCAGGAGGAACCCTCTGCTGTGGTGGGATGTGCTGAGCATCTCGTTTTACTTGGACTCAGTGGCCGCATGGCACAGCCTGGTCCACGTTGGACCCTTTGGTCCGTGGCTCGGTCCCGGCGGCTGGGGGGGGAGCTTGGCGCTGCCTCCGGCGCCTCTCAGGGCTGCATAGAGCTGCGATGAGGCCCACGTGCAGCGCCCGTTCCTGGGCTGTGGTCTTTGTACCATCGAGCTGGCGTCCAAGGGCTGCAGCCCGTGGCTCCTTTTTGAGTCGGTTGTTCCTCTCGGGTCTGCCTGGCCCCCCTCCCCTCAGGTCGTGGTCTCTAACCAGCCGCTGCAGATGCAGGACCCTTTTTTATCCATCTTCTCCCCCTTTCAGTCTCTGCGTTATGACACCAGCTACTTTGTGGAGTACTTCGCCCTGGACCTCCTGATGGAGAGCGGGGAGTGCCGCGGTGTGATCGCTCTGTGCATAGAAGACGGGTCCATCCATCGCATCAGGGCCAGGAACACTGTCATCGCCACCGGGTGAGAGCCTACCTTAGTGGTGTTCGACTTCTCTGCAGGCAAGCTGCGTTTCGGAACTCCTGTTTCTAGTGAGAATGGAGGCATCGCGGGGCGGTGGGTGCAGCCCAGGCTGCGGGTCACCCGCTGGCTCGTACCACCTCTGGCATGGCCGGAAAGAGTCAGCAGTTCCCAGCTGGATGGACCCTCGGGAGCCCGAGGCCTGGAGGGTCATATGACGCTCTCTGGAGTAACATCTTTTTTGCTTTGGTGGATGCTATGATGATTCTGATTTTGGGGATAGATAAATGCTGTTTATTCACATGAAGAAAACAAGTAAAATTCCATCTTATATACCTCAGTTTGTTACTTTGACCCTTTTAAGAAGTGAATCCATAACGTTTTTACTTTTTACTGTAAAAGGAGTGTTCTTTCAGAGAATCACACAGTACAGACGTGCCCTAGAGGCCAGGGCAGCTGGTGCAGACGCACCAGAGGTGCTGCCCCAGGTGTGGCCCTTCAGTCCTTAGAGAGGGGGTCCCCAGGGGACACTCGTGCAGTCGCCGCTTTGCTGGCCTGTGTTTTCCAGAGGCTACGGGCGCACCTACTTCAGCTGCACATCGGCCCACACCAGCACCGGGGACGGCACCGCCATGGTGACCAGGGCTGGCCTGCCCTGCCAGGACCTGGAGTTCGTGCAGTTCCACCCCACAGGTAGGATGCATCGGGCGCCTCGTCTTTCAGGTGACCGGGACCTATGGGAAGGCCCCTCTGCAGTTACACGCTTGCTTTCTCGGATCTCAGTCCTGAACCATGGCCTCCCCGAGGAGCTGCTTCCCAGGGCCCTCAGGGCGGTGAAGCCAGCTCCACCTCACCTTGGCGCACTCGCGATGTGACGCGGTGACTGCTGCTGTCCCTCTCCTCGACGAGGCTGTCTGCTCCCCTGCGAGGCCAGAGCAGGTCTGCCTCTTCACCGCTGCCCAGTATTGCCTAGAGAATCCCACGGACAGAGGAGCCTGGCAGGCCACAGTCCATGGGGTCACAAAGAGTCAGACACGGCTGAGCCACCAGCACTGGCTCACAGCGCCGGCACGTGGCAGGGACGGAGAGGAGGCGTTCGGGGGGAGGGCCCGGCACGCGGCAGGGACGGAGGGAAGGCGTTCGGGGGGAGGGCCCGGCACGCGGCAGGGACGGAGGGGAGGCGTTCGGGGGGAGGGCCCGGCACGCGGCAGGGACGGAGGGGAGGCGTTCGGGGGGAGAAGCAGCACACGTGGGCTCTGGGCTGCCACGGCGACCTAGCGGCAGAGACGCGCACACGAGCGTGGAGGGTGCTGGGGGTGACCTGCCAGCCGAGGAGCCACCCGCACGCTGCAGAACTGGGCACACTCTGTCACCCAACCCTGGCGTGGGTGAGAAGAACCAGTGTATCGGGGTAGTTTTATTACTGTTTTTAACCAGTAAGGTGTCTGAGACTTCGGGTTCTCTCTGTAGTTAGAGCTTTTTCCTTTGTTTTTTGCTTCCTTTTCAATGTTTGAGAAATAAACTACTGGAAGAAATGACCACTGAAACTAGGAAATCTGAAAAATGATAGGAATTTGCATCTAGTTCTAAAAGCAAGGTAATCCTTTAGAACACTAATTGAAGGATTAGGCTTCAGACTATAGACTGCATCCAGCTCTGGACATCCTTGTCCTCATCACCTTGAGGGAAGTCAAGGGATGATCGAGATGCGGCACAGCTCCCCCTCCACCTGCCAGACTTGGGTTTGGGCTCTGCACTTCCCAGCATCGTGTTGGTGGGCTTGTCTGTGAAGCCGGGGAGACTTGGAATGTCCGTGGCGGGTGCAGCCTCCACGAGGGCTGTCGCGGTCCGCAGCCTTGTCAGGCATTTAGTTGCTGCAGACACCAGCTTTCCAGCCGGGCTCCCTTCCTTTGACCAGTCAGTTCGGCTCCGTGGTGTTGGACAGGTGGAACCTGAGCTGTTAAGCGTGCACTTGGCCGTGTTGAGCGGGCACAGCACAGTCACGGTCAGGGCAGTGAGCAGGACTGCGTGGGCGCCGCCGCCAGGCCTGTGTGCAGCTGGGCCGCGCCGCCTCTAGGCTGCGGCTGTCTCCCGCTCTCCCGGGAGGGGTGCCCTTTCACACCCTTTCCTTGCTCCTCCCAGAGCATCTTGGGAAAAGCATTTGCTGAAGTATAGACCTAGCGATTGTTAGGTTATAACCGTCTCATCGGTTGGTTCTTTGCAGGCATATATGGCGCTGGCTGTCTCATCACGGAGGGCTGTCGTGGAGAGGGGGGCATCCTCATCAACAGCCAGGGTGAGAGGTTCATGGAGCGCTATGCCCCCGTCGCTAAGGACCTGGCATCCAGGGACGTCGTGTCCCGGTCCATGACCCTGGAAATCCGCGAGGGAAGGTCTGTGTGGTCATGCCCGCCCCATCCTCTGGTGGCTGGGGTTCGTGTCTGCATTTCAGCAGGGGCTGGGGGGCTCCTGTGTGTGTCAGCCTGCCACCCACCCCGGAGGCCGCATGCAGTTGCCTCTGTTGACTGTCTGCCAGTTTGTGGTCTCTAGAGGCCTGTAGTTCATGAAGCTCAGCAGTTAGCTGTGAAGCCTTCTCAGATCTGTGGACCAGCTCGTGTGTGTGAGCATGTGGTGCCTTTGTCTGCTGAGTCACTCAGTTGTGCCAGACTCTTTGCAAGCCCCTGGACTGTAGCCCGCCAGTCTCCTCTGTCCGTGGAGATAATCCAGGCAAGAATACTGGAGTGAGTTGCCATGCCCTCCTCCAGGGGGTGGTCCCAACCCAGGGATTGAACCCAGGTCTCCCGCATGGCAGGCAGATTCTTTACCGTCTGATCCACTAGGGGAATTTAACGGTGAGCTTCCAATGCCTGTTCCTTAACCCTGGATGGTTGGGGGCTCTCAAGATGAGTGGGATTTGTTCTTTTTGAAGCAGTGTGAGGTCTGAGCCGCTGACACCACGCCAGCTGTGGTGATGCTGGTTAAATGCCTGGGGTCTGGCCTCTGGAGGCATCACCTGTGTGCACGAGAAAGAAGACAGGTGGTTCTTTGGCATGAAAGGACTAACGCCTTCATCCAGCAGGACACGGCAGGCTGTGACCTCCCAGCACTCAGGTGTGAGCCTGGTGCGGGTGGGGTGCCTGCCGTGTTCACAGCTGCGTCCCAGCCCCTGGGGCCCACCTTGCTGCTTGGGTGCAGAGAAAAGATGCCCTAGAAAGGTGGCCTTAGTGAAAGGGGTGCTTTCTCCTGGATCAAAGCAGGTAGTGGCTGACACGCCACCAGGATGCTGTGGCCTCACATTTCCTGGATGTGGTTCTTGACCTGTTGCCTTGCTGTTCTCTTCCCCCAGAGGCTGTGGGCCCGAGAAGGACCACGTGTACCTGCAGCTGCACCACCTGCCCCCGGAGCAGCTGGCTGTGCGCCTGCCCGGCATCTCAGAGACGGCCATGATCTTCGCGGGCGTGGACGTCACCAAAGAGCCCATCCCCGTGCTTCCCACCGTTCACTACAACATGGGTGGTATCCCTACCAACTACAAGGGTCAGGTGATCTTCTGGGGACCCCCCCGAAGTGCTGACGGGTGCTTCTGCTGGAGGGCGGGAGGCCCTGGTGCTCCTCCAGTGTTTGCATTCACGCCTTAATCACGTGTTAGCATTTGACTAATTCTTCCTTAGTCATATATCAGGTCATTTGCAGCTTTTCCTACAGGAGTGCATGTTTCCAGCAGTGAATTGTGCTCCTGTGGATGGTTTGCGGCTCACACAGAGCTTTTTAGTCACTGTTCTAATCCCTCATCCGGGGAGGTGGGCTGCACTGACGCCTCCAGTCCTCCACCTCCCCATTGAGTGCTCTCCCGCCTGCTGCCCTCTCTGTGCCGCACCCACAGCTGGCGTGGGGCTCCAGGGGCACCTCAGGTGGCGGGGAGGGTCTCCTGGGCATGAGATTGCGTTCCTTAGACCTCAGCACCGGGGGCCGGGGAGGGGGCTGGGCAGTGTCTCGGTGGATGTGCTGAGCATCTCGTTTTACTTGGACTCAGTGGCCGCATGGCACAGCCTGGTCCACGTTGGACCCTTTGGTCCGTGGCTCGGTCCCGGCGGCTGGGGGGGGAGCTTGGCGCTGCCTCCGGCGCCTCTCAGGGCTGCATAGAGCTGCGATGAGGCCCACGTGCAGCGCCCGTTCCTGGGCTGTGGTCTTTGTACCATCGAGCTGGCGTCCAAGGGCTGCAGCCCGTGGCTCCTTTTTGAGTCCGTTGTTCCTCTCGGGTCTGCCTGGCCCCCCTCCCCTCAGGTCGTGGTCTCTAACCAGCCGCTGCAGATGCAGGACCCTTTTTTATCCATCTTCTCCCCCTTTCAGTCTCTGCGTTATGACACCAGCTACTTTGTGGAGTACTTCGCCCTGGACCTCCTGATGGAGAGCGGGGAGTGCTGCGGTGTGATCGCTCTGTGCATAGAAGACGGGTCCATCCATCGCATCAGGGCCAGGAACACTGTCATCGCCACCGGGTGAGAGCCTACCTTAGTGGTGTTCGACTTCTCTGCAGGCAAGCTGCGTTTCGGAACTCCTGTTTCTAGTGAGAATGGAGGCATCGCGGGGCGGTGGGTGCAGCCCAGGCTGCGGGTCACCCGCTGGCTCGTACCACCTCTGGCATGGCCGGAAAGAGTCAGCAGTTCCCAGCTGGATGGACCCTCGGGAGCCCGAGGCCTGGAGGGTCATATGACGCTCTCTGGAGTAACATCTTTTTTGCTTTGGTGGATGCTATGATGATTCTGATTTTTGGGATAGATAAATGCTGTTTATTCACATGAAGAAAACAAGTAAAATTCCATCTTATATACCTCAGTTTGTTACTTTGACCCTTTTAAGAAGTGAATCCATAACGTTTTTACTTTTTACTGTAAAAGGAGTGTTCTTTCAGAGAATCACACAGTACAGACGTGCCCTAGAGGCCAGGGCAGCTGGTGCAGACGCACCAGAGGTGCTGCCCCAGGTGTGGCCCTTCAGTCCTTAGAGAGGGGGTCCCCAGGGGACACTCGTGCAGTCGCCGCTTTGCTGGCCTGTGTTTTCCAGAGGCTACGGGCGCACCTACTTCAGCTGCACATCGGCCCACACCAGCACCGGGGACGGCACCGCCATGGTGACCAGGGCTGGCCTGCCCTGCCAGGACCTGGAGTTCGTGCAGTTCCACCCCACAGGTAGGATGCGTCGGGCGCCTCGTCTTTCAGGTGACCGGGACCTATGGGAAGGCCCCTCTGCAGTTACACGCTTGCTTTCTCGGATCTCAGTCCTGAACCATGGCCTCCCCGAGGAGCTGCTTCCCAGGGCCCTCAGGGCGGTGAAGCCAGCTCCACCTCACCTTGGCGCGCTCGCGATGTGACGCGGTGACTGCTGCTGTCCCTCTCCTCGACGAGGCTGTCTGCTCCCCTGCGAGGCCAGAGCAGGTCTGCCTCTTCACCGCTGCCCAGTATTGCCTAGAGAATCCCACGGACAGAGGAGCCTGGCAGGCCACAGTCCATGGGGTCACAAAGAGTCAGACACGGCTGAGCCACCAGCACTGGCTCACAGCGCCGGCACGTGGCAGGGACGGAGAGGAGGCGTTCGGGGGGAGGGCCCGGCACGCGGCAGGGACGGAGAGGAGGCGTTCGGGGGGAGGGCCCGGCACGCGGCAGGGACGGAGGGGAGGCGTTCGGGGGGAGGGCCCGGCACGCGGCAGGGACGGAGGGGAGGCGTTCGGGGGGAGAAGCAGCACACGTGGGCTCTGGGCTGCCACGGCGACCTAGCGGCAGAGACGCGCACACGAGCGTGGAGGGTGCTGGGGGTGACCTGCCAGCCGAGGAGCCACCCGCACGCTGCAGAACTGGGCACACTCTGTCACCCAACCCTGGCGTGGGTGAGAAGAACCAGTGTATCGGGGTAGTTTTATTACTGTTTTTAACCAGTAAGGTGTCTGAGACTTCGGGTTCTCTCTGTAGTTAGAGCTTTTTCCTTTGTTTTTTGCTTCCTTTTCAATGTTTGAGAAATAAACTACTGGAAGAAATGACCACTGAAACTAGGAAATCTGAAAAATGATAGGAATTTGCATCTAGTTCTAAAAGCAGGGTAATCCTTTAGAACACTAATTTAAGGATTAGGCTTCAGACTACAGACTGCATCCAGCTCTGGACATCCTTGTCCTCATCACCTTGAGGGAAGTCAAGGGATGATCGAGATGCGGCACAGCTCCCCCTCCACCTGCCAGACTTGGGTTTGGGCTCTGCACTTCCCAGCATCATGTTGGTGGGCTTGTCTGTGAAGCCGGGGAGACTTGGAATGTCCGTGGCGGGTGCAGCCTCCACGAGGGCTGTCGCGGTCCGCAGCCTTGTCAGGCATTTAGTTGCTGCAGACACCAGCTTTCCAGCCGGGCTCCCTTCCTTTGACCAGTCAGTTCGGCTCCGTGGTGTTGGACAGGTGGAACCTGAGCTGTTAAGCGTGCACTTGGCCGTGTTGAGCGGGCACAGCACAGTCACGGTCAGGGCAGTGAGCAGGACTGCGTGGGCGCCGCCGCCAGGCCTGTGTGCAGCTGGGCCGCGCCGCCTCTAGGCTGCGGCTGTCTCCCGCTCTCCCGGGAGGGGTGCCCTTTCACACCCTTTCCTTGCTCCTCCCAGAGCATCTTGGGAAAAGCATTTGCTGAAGTATAGACCTAGCGATTGTTAGGTTGTAACCGTCTCATCGGTTGGTTCTTTGCAGGCATATATGGCGCTGGCTGTCTCATCACGGAGGGCTGTCGTGGAGAGGGGGGCATCCTCATCAACAGCCAGGGTGAGAGGTTCATGGAGCGCTATGCCCCCGTCGCTAAGGACCTGGCATCCAGGGACGTCGTGTCCCGGTCCATGACCCTGGAAATCCGCGAGGGAAGGTCTGTGTGGTCATGCCCGCCCCATCCTCTGGTGGCTGGGGTTCGTGTCTGCATTTCAGCAGGGGCTGGGGGGCTCCTGTGTGTGTCAGCCTGCCACCCACCCCGGAGGCCGCATGCAGTTGCCTCTGTTGACTGTCTGCCAGTTTGTGGTCTCTAGAGGCCTGTAGTTCATGAAGCTCAGCAGTTAGCTGTGAAGCCTTCTCAGATCTGTGGACCAGCTCGTGTGTGTGAGCATGTGGTGCCTTTGTCTGCTGAGTCACTCAGTTGTGCCAGACTCTTTGCAAGCCCCTGGACTGTAGCCCGCCAGTCTCCTCTGTCCGTGGAGATAATCCAGGCAAGAATACTGGAGTGAGTTGCCATGCCCTCCTCCAGGGGGTGGTCCCAACCCAGGGATTGAACCCAGGTCTCCCGCATGGCAGGCAGATTCTTTACCGTCTGATCCACTAGGGGAATTTAACGGTGAGCTTCCAATGCCTGTTCCTTAACCCTGGATGGTTGGGGGCTCTCAAGATGAGTGGGATTTGTTCTTTTTGAAGCAGTGTGAGGTCTGAGCCGCTGACACCACGCCAGCTGTGGTGATGCTGGTTAAATGCCTGGGGTCTGGCCTCTGGAGGCATCACCTGTGTGCACGAGAAAGAAGACAGGTGGTTCTTTGGCATGAAAGGACTAACGCCTTCATCCAGCAGGACACGGCAGGCTGTGACCTCCCAGCACTCAGGTGTGAGCCTGGTGCGGGTGGGGTGCCTGCCATGTTCACAGCTGCGTCCCAGCCCCTGGGGCCCACCTTGCTGCTTGGGTGCAGAGAAAAGATGCCCTAGAAAGGTGGCCTTAGTGAAAGGGGTGCTTTCTCCTGGATCAAAGCAGGTAGTGGCTGACACGCCACCAGGATGCTGTGGCCTCACATTTCCTGGATGTGGTTCTTGACCTGTTGCCTTGCTGTTCTCTTCCCCCAGAGGCTGTGGGCCCGAGAAGGACCACGTGTACCTGCAGCTGCACCACCTGCCCCCGGAGCAGCTGGCTGTGCGCCTGCCCGGCATCTCAGAGACGGCCATGATCTTCGCGGGCGTGGACGTCACCAAAGAGCCCATCCCCGTGCTTCCCACCGTTCACTACAACATGGGTGGTATCCCTACCAACTACAAGGGTCAGGTGATCTTCTGGGGACCCCCCCGAAGTGCTGACGGGTGCTTCTGCTGGAGGGCGGGAGGCCCTGGTGCTCCTCCAGTGTTTGCATTCACGCGTTAATCACGTGTTAGCATTTGACTAATTCGTCCTTAGTCATATATCAGGTCATTTGCAGCTTTTCCTACAGGAGTGCATGTTTCCAGCAGTGAATTGTGCTCCTGTGGATGGTTTGCGGCTCACACAGAGCTTTTTAGTCACTGTTCTAATCCCTCATCCGGGGAGGTGGGCTGCACTGACGCCTCCAGTCCTCCACCTCCCCATTGAGTGCTCTCCCGCCTGCTGCCCTCTCTGTGCCGCACCCACAGCTGGCGTGGGGCTCCAGGGGCACCTCAGGTGGCGGGGAGGGTCTCCTGGGCATGAGATTGCGTTCCTTAGACCTCAGCACCGGGGGCCGGGGAGGGGGCTGGGCAGTGTCTCGGGGTGGGGGAGGTCCGGTCTTAACTTCTCCTCCTTTCTCTACCCCTGCTGTGGGGAAAGGGAGCTGGGCAGACCGTGCTCACTAACCTTGGTCTCCTTCCCCAGGTTCTGAGGCACGTGAATGGCCAGGACCAGGTTGTGCCCGGCCTGTATGCATGCGGGGAGGCTGCCTGCGCCTCGGTGCATGGCGCCAACCGTCTGGGTGCAAACTCGCTCCTGGACCTGGTGGTCTTCGGCCGGGCGTGCGCCCTGAGCATAGCAGAGTCCTGCAGGCCCGGTACTTGCCTCTTCAGGAGCCTGGCAGTTTGCAGAGGCTTTGTTTTGTGGTCATACAGTGGGGAGGGGGCAGAGGGGGAAAGTCCTGGTTTTATCCCACAGACGTGAAGAAACAGATTCAGAGGTTTTTATGGTGATAGACCCAAGACTAGACACAGGCTGGGTGAAGTTAGAAGAGTGGCTTGAGTCAGGTGTTCTTGCAGTTGTTACATTCTGCTCAGAAATCACTCCTGGGAAATTGTTAGGGTTTATCACATATTACTTGCCTGGTGTGAATTATCTCCAAAGAAATGTTTTAAATAGTAGGTATAAACGAAGCAAAATACAACTACATCTCTTAAGGAGAAAAAGGATGAGTTGATGCGGACGAGAGAAGCCTGGCTCGCGGCTCTCCCCTCCAGCGAGGCTGGGTTTCTCCCTGTGATTTCCCCTTGTGGACGTAAAGTAGCGTGATTTGCTGAGGAAGCGATGCCACGTGCTGGTCTGACATCAGCCCGAGTGCCCACTTTGCTAGAGTGGGGGCCCCACAGCAGCTCTCAGCGCAGAGGCAAACACTCGAGGCTCCCTTGTCTTTTGACGTGAGAAGGAAGTGTTACAAGAATACCATTTACTTCTGTACCTGAGGGGTCGCACTTTTAAAGCTTTTGGAAATTGGCAATAAAAGAAACAAACTACCCACACACGGGTGAGTCTGTGTCAGGAGCTGTGATCCAGACCCAAGAGGCCACGTGTATGTGATTGTGTGTGTGGGGTTCTGGAGTAGGGAGACTGGGGCCTGGGTCCACTTGTGGGGAGGGTCACGCAGCTCTGCCTGTCAGAACCAGCAACCACACTAAGTTAGGCTAAATGTTCAAATCACGGCAGTTTCAGCAGTCTGTATGTGTTACTAAAATCTGTAGACGTGTACACCTAAGAGAAAAACTCAGTTTTACAGAACGACTTTTTTAAAGCATTTAAAACAGAAGGGAGCAAAGCCGCCCACTGGGAGGAGCTCAGGCGGCACTCGGCCTTGGAGAGAGACTGCAGGCCTTTGTCTCCTACACGTCACACCTGCGTGCGTTACCTTCTGCAGAGAATATATTTGTCATCCCCAAACAGCTTAAAAACGCTCAAAGTGTTTATCTTTTTAGAAAGGCAAGAACAGCAGGTCTTGAGGTAAAGGGCCAGGGTCACCAGGAGGCTGTTAAACACCCCCGGCCAGGCTCCTCCCATCCACCCCCCACCCCCAAGTCTAGCATCAGAAGGGCTGGCCCGAGTGAGCACGGCTCTCCTGCAGGGTTCGGCATTTCTCCTTTGCAGGTTAGTAGTGCAAGATGGATTTGCATACATCTAATTGTTGACTTTAAGACATGGTTTCTGTGGTTTTCATGCAAAGATTACTTATTGGACACCGACTTTTTGCCAAAAATTTAGTCTTTTTGTTTACTCTTTGACCCCAAGTCAATAGATACTTCCTCGGGGACAGGGTAGTTCAGGTAGAATATTATATGTGCATTTTCCAAACTGCCTGAAAAAAGTATAACACATTTGGTGGTTTTTTTTTTTTTTTAAGGAGATAAAGTTCCCTCGATTAAACCAAATGCTGGGGAAGAATCTGTCATGAATCTTGACAAATTGAGATTTGCCAATGGAAGCGTAAGAACATCGGAATTGCGACTCAACATGCAGAAGGTAGGAACCTGGACAGGCTCTGGAGTGAGCAGGCCAGCTTTATGGACAGCGCTGCCCTGGGGTTGCCGTGTCCCAGAGGCATGTTCAGGGCTGTGTAAGATACAAGTGCGTGCTTTCCATACCAAAGGCTGGAGGGGGCAGCCCAGGGCAGAACCAGCGGCTCCCCAGCATCGGGATGTGGCTTTCTCTTTAATTTCACTTTAAAATGTAGGTACCTGTGGTTAGTTGCTAATCCATCAGGTAACACAAGGTCAATTAAAAACAAAATAGTGAGGAATCCAATTATTTTAATGGAGGAATCTTGCTCCATGAAGGAGACCTTGCTCTGTCCGCTTGAAATTTCTGTGTGGGAGCGTTTCCTGTGGCCATAAACACAGACACCAGCAAAAGGGAGGAGGTGCCTGTGGCCATTCCCGGAGGACTGTGGTTCTCTCTTCGTGAGTCCGGGCTTCGGGGAGGCCTCGTGGAGTGGTAAGGGAGGAGGGAACAGACGCGTGGAGAAAGACAGTCCAGGGTACGAGTTTCAGGACGGAAATCAGGACGCCCTGGCATGTACAGCAGCCTGACCAGTTAGGATTCCTGTTTTGTACCCTTGAGAGTTGTTTGGAGAGCAGGTTTTTAAAGTTCTCACCAACTGCATTTTAAAATTCAGAGCAATAAATTCAGTCTGAACTTTTTAGTTTTTTTATTGAAGTAAATATTTTATAAAAAAAAAAAAGAAACGCATAAGAAAACTCCTGAAGGTTTAAGAGTTCTTGGCGTGGCTTCTCCACGTGAATTAAGAGCTTACAAGTGTTTTACGTCACAGTCGATGCAGAGCCATGCCGCGGTGTTCCGTGTCGGGAGTGTGCTGCGGGAAGGCTGTGAGAAGATCAGCAGCCTCTACAGAGACCTGCAGCATCTGAAGACGTTCGACAGGGGTGAGTGCGCCGCAGCCCACCCGCTGTCGCAGGGTCCACGGTCCTTGCTCGGCGGGCCCTGTCGTCTAACGGCCGCCTTGTGTGCCCAGGAATGGTCTGGAACACTGACCTGGTGGAGACCCTGGAGCTGCAGAACCTGATGCTTTGTGCTCTGCAGACCATCTATGGAGCAGAGGCCCGGGAGGAGTCACGCGGCGCCCACGCCAGGGAGGACTTCAAGGTGCGCCCCCTGCCCGGGCAGCCCGGCCGCCGCCTCTGGGGCCCGCACCCCCTCTGCGGCCCGCGGCCCGCGCCCCCTCCACGGCTCTCTGCGTTTCCCACGGGGCTGTGAGAAGAGCACCTTCTCTCCCAAGAACCCCACACCTGTGTCCTCGCTTGTTGGCACTCCGGTGCCCTGTTTCTCCTCCTGCTCAGTGTCTGCTGCTGCCCCCCTGGCGGGGGTGGAGGTGCGGCCAGCACTGCCCCTGGTCCAGAAAGAGCTGTGGGGCCTCATCGCAGCTCACTGTTCATCTAATGAACTGATTTTTACGCTGAGCTCACTTGCCAGATTCTGCAGAAAAGTGCACCCAGCACGTGGCAGTTAGATTTTCCTGGAAGGAGATCACTGGGGCGACAGTCAGGCTAGGAGGGGGCACATTTACTGGGCCTGAGCCGCTTTAGGACAGACAGGCAGTCTTTGGCCCAGGACTATGTTTGGGTGGCTCAGCGAGAGGCTGAGCAGGAGGACCTGGCTTCTGATCCACGAGACGCCAGTCGGAGCTGCATTAGGTTTGCCAGGTGTTTAGAGGAGGACGTCTGTGAGCTCGCTCGTCCTGTGTGCCCAGGACAGAAACCGCTCCCGGAAGCCGGCTGGTTCCTGTGGCTGAGATGTCCCCGAAGACCTGGAGTGGATTGGGGTTGGGGCGCTCGCCGCTCCCTGGGGTACAGGTGCAGCAGTCAGGTGTCCACTGCCCCAGGCAAGAGGTCTGGCCTTGCTCAGCAGAAGCTGCCAAGTGGGTGGATGTTTGGGGTTTTATATGCAGAGGCTTTGTGCATCTTACCTGTTACAACATGCAGGGTATTCCTTAATAGCATTCAGCTTCTCTAAAAGTATTGGAAAACTTAAATGACTAAGATTAGAACATTTAAATTTAAAAGGCTGAAAGAAAAAGCTGAAGTCTGAAAGAGTACAGAGCAGAAAGACGGGGAAAGTATTTGATAAACTCAAGTGCGTAAAAGGCCAGTTGAGTTCCAGCACCCATCCACTGGTTGTGGAGAGAAAATGGAGAAGTGGAGAGAAAATGGAGAAGCGGAGTTCTGAGCCGCGCTCTGCTGCAGGCCCACTCCCAGCCCTGTGGCTCCGGGGCCTGACCTCGTCAGTGCTGTCGGCGGATGGGATAGCCGGGCGGGTAGGGGTCCTCGATCCGGCCAGCCTGGGGTGAGGGGTTGGCGGCTCATCGGTAAAGGCCCACGGGTGTGTCTAGAGGACAGGCCGCGGGCCAGGGGATCCCAATCCTATTGGCTTTATTTGCACGTGGGGCCCGGTGGCGTGGCTTCTTGCCATGTTCTCTTCTGGGTCAGCTCTGCATGCTTGGTTTCAGTGGGAATAACAAGTTTGCCGTGTTTTCTGGTTGGCTGTAAAGGGTGTTTGTTGATGGCATTTTCTGAAATAAACTTATTTCCTGTGGCCTTAGGAGAGGGTTGACGAGTACGATTACTCCAAGCCCATCCAGGGGCAGCAGAAGAAGCCGTTTGAGCAGCACTGGAGGAAGCACACGCTGTCCTACGTTGACGTCAAGACTGGGAAGGTGCGTGGGGAGTGGGCGCCGCCTGTCCACACGGGCGCCGGGCCTGGCCCTCGGGTGACGCGGGTTAGCATTCGGTGAACCGCGAGGAGCAGCCTGGATTTCAGTTAGCTACTGACAGATGAGAGACACCGCTGAGAGCACCCTGTCAGTCGAGCTCTGCCTGGAAAGGAACCGAGCAGGGCAGATGGTTGAGAGGCCACCTCCCACCCACCATCGTGAGATAGTTCCCTCAAGTGTTGAGTGCATATAAACTTTCACTTAAAAGTAGCAAAAACTGCAAATACATGATTTACACGTAATTAAGTGATGACAGTGTATACAAAGTTTTACCTGCTTTTTTGAGCATTTTAAGTTTTAATTTGAAGCCTTGAGAATTTGATACAGTGTTATTTTAATTGTTGTATTCCATAGGTGAACTTACGTAGTGTCAAGTTCGTTACTGAAGAATATTCTAGTAAATACCTTTGTTTTTAAGTTCCTGAATGTGTCTGCAAACCTGCTTTTACAATTTTTCAAAAGCACAAGAGTGTTGTGTGTGCATTTCTCTGCATTAGCTCATCACCGGCTCTTCTTTTTTTAGGTCACCCTGGAATACAGACCTGTAATCGACAGAACTTTGAACGAGACTGACTGTGCCACTGTTCCCCNTGAATGTGTCTGCAAACCTGCTTTTACAATTTTTCAAAAGCACAAGAGTGTTGTGTGTGCATTTCTCTGCATTAGCTCATCACCGGCTCTTCTTTTTTTAGGTCACCCTGGAATACAGACCTGTAATCGACAGAACTTTGAACGAGACTGACTGTGCCACTGTTCCCCCAGCCATCCGCTCCTACTGAGGAGACAGGCTTCCCTGCTCCTGTGATTATGTGTAACAGCTCACGCCCGGGCTCAGGCCATAACCACCCTCTGGATTGTGTCCTCAAGGAGTGGGGAGGCCATCTGATAGAGATCCCTACCAGAGGCCGGTAGCTTGCCAGTGATCACCAGCCAGGAAGTGTTCCGCCTGCCTTCAGCCCTGCCTCCTTCTCGTGGAATAATAAAACTAGATGAAACATAAGTTACAGACTTGTGTTTATGTCCAGGCTCATCTGCAGTATTGTACTGTTTGACTTGAGGCATACTCGTTGACCTGAAATATAAAACATAACTACCTTTCTATTCTGCTGCATCAAAGTCCAGAGGTTTTGCTGTGGTGTGTGTAAGGCATGAGTTTTGGTGCTTGACAGCAAGTGAAGACAACAGATCTTAGCAGGCGGATGGTCTAATACTTGAACATGTGTCCTGAAGTGTTTAAATGATCAAACACTTCAGGAAGGTGATGTGTAAATGGGTCTTCCTCCCCCCTTGCAGGTGCTGCTTGGAGCCGCCTCACCAGGTCTTGTCTCAGGGTTGGATTCTGTAGAATCCAGTCCCAGGCAGTTGGGTTCCTTCATTTCAGATTCTGTTTTTCTAGGTTAGGAATTTCCCAGAACTTCTGGCTCAATAAGTCCTGGGATTGGGCCTGAGAATTTGCATTCCTAACATGACCAAGGACCACACTTCAAAAACCACCTGTGTTGAATGATGTGGTCCAACAAATATGAAGGAGATAATTTTCAGGAGGAAAGAACATGTGGAAAGACTGCGTGACAACCTCAGAACGCTTTGCCCAGCCAGTGGGTACTATAAGGAAGTATGTGCCAGGGCACTTTGTAAGCTGGGTGGAACTGTGAACATGGGCATTGAGCAACACTGAAGTGTTAGGACAAGGAATTTAAAGCTGGCATGGGTACCCCTGAGGCATGAGAGGGCAACAGGAGGGCTGATGGTTGCAAAGGAGTAGCTGATGAGGGTGGTTTCTTGATGTCTGCCACTAATTCTGAACCAAAAACAAACCTGTTTTCATGAGTATTCTGAGATCAAGAAAACCACCAGGGAGTGGGTAATCTGGAAATGTAAGTCTCTATGGAATTCCTTCAGTTAAGGAAATGCGGTACAGGATATATCATACTGAAAATGTTAAGCGAATTGACAAACCAGAAAAATTTAAAAAAGGAGTCAAGATAACAAGGAAATAGAATACTGCCCAGAGAGCTGTAGATAATTTCTAATATGGATCAAAAAAAAGCAAAAAGGTAAGATACGATTCAGATCAGCAATAGCTGCAGCCATATCACTGTTTATGGTTCAGTTCAGTTGCTCAGTCATGTACGACTCTGTGACCCCATGAATCGCAGCACGCCAGACCTCCCTGTCCATCACCAACTCCCAGAGTTCACCCAGACTCATATCCATTGAGTCAGTGATGCCATCCAGCCATCTCATCCTCTGTCATCCCCTTCTCCTCCTGCCTGCAATCCCTCCCAGCATCAGGGTCTTTTCCAATGAGTCAGCTCTTCTCATGAGGTGGCTAAAGTATTGGAGTTTCAGCTTTAGCATCATTCCTTCCAAAGAACACCCAGGACTGATCTCTTTCGAATGCACTCCTTGCAGTCCAAGGGACTCAAGAGTCTTCTCCAACACCGCAGTTCAAAAGCATCAATTCTTTGGCGCTCAGCCTTCTTTACAGTCCAACTCACATCCATACATGACTACAGAAAAAACCATAGCCTTGACTAGACAGACCTTTGTTGGCAAAGTAATGTCTCTGCTTTTGAATATACTATCTAGATTGGTCATAACTTTCCTTCCAAGGAGTAAGCGTCTTTAAATTTCATGGCTGCAGTCACCATCTGCAGTGATTTTGGAGCCCCAAAAAATCAAGTTTGACACTGTTTCCCCATCTATTTCCCATGAAGTGATGGGACTAGATGCTGTGATCTTCATTTTCTCAATATTGAGCTTTAAGTTAACTTTTTCACTCTCCTCTTTCACTTTCATCAAGAGGCTTTTTAGTTCCTCTTCACTTTCTGCCATAAGGGTGGTATCATCTGCATATCTGAGGTTATTGATATTTCTCCCGGCAATCTTGATTCCAGCTTGTTCTTCTTCCAGCCCAACGTTTCTCATGATGTACTCTGCATAGAAGTTAAGTAAGGCACTAAAACTAAGATTTTATTCCCCAGTCACGGTGTGTTTCGAGTGCTCCAGAGCCACATGTGGCTCGTGGCTGCCACACTGGATGGCAGATAAAGGCAGTTCCATCACTGCAGGAAATTCTGGGGGCCAACACCAGTGTAGATCTAAAACCATACTAAACCTCTGTTCAATACGTTGACTGCTACTCAGTAAAAAGCCAGAGTTAAAACTGGAAGCTCACTGACTTTCATACTGGATTCTGGCAAGAATACTGGTTGGAAAGGAAGGGGAGGGTAGGCATAATAAGCTTGTGCCCTGGAATTCCATGCCAGGCTGGGAAGGGCAGAGAAGAAAGGGTCTCCAGTGTGCAGGTGTCATGGTCCTGATAAGAAAATAAAGACGAGTAATGAGCCAGAAGGCAGGAGGAGAAGGGGACAACAGAGGACGAGATGGATAGCATCACCGACTCCGTGGACGATGAGTTTGAGTAAACTCTTGAGAGTTGGTGGTGGACGGGGGAGTCCGGCGTGCTGCAGTCCACGGGGTCGCAGGGAGTCGGACACGGCTGAGCTAGTGAACGAATGAGCCAGAGTGGCTGCCAGGGGAAGCTGGTAAGGCAGACACTACAAGGTCTTGGGTGTGCACACAGGCGTACACGGACAGGACCAGCGGCACAGCCTGGGTTGTCCATTCGCAACTCGTGTTTATTGAGGGCTTGCTGTGCCCAAAGATGAGCAAGGGGTGGGTTTAAATGTGTTAGGGTTAGCACTCTGTTTAGAACCAATGTTCAGAAAAATCTAGGGATAACAGGCATTTTCCAATTAGAGAAATCAGACCAAAGGAAAGATGCCCAATAATTAGGGGAGTGTCGTCTTTCAGTTCATTTCTCTGCTCCACCCAGAATCACCATCTAAATGGAAAGCTTAGAACAGACCTAGTTAGGAGGGAATTGAATCCCAAGATGGGCAAGGAGATAGTGGCAAGCACATCAATACTTAAATGACTATTCTGGCCCAGAGAATTCCATGGACTGTGTAGTCCATGGGGTCACAAAAAGTCGGATACAACTGAGCGACTTGCACTTTTTCAGCAGAGCCAGGGGTAGATGGTTAGCTTCTTTCTGTTAGCAGAGGGTGGTCGTCTCTGTTGCTGTACATCTTTGTAAGGTGGTGTCAGGACTCCAGGCAACAAGATACCACCGTGGCACCACCCCACACCCCCCCAAATGGATGGCAGCCATCTGGCCAGGACTGCAGGCTGAGTACCACACGGAACCAACCCGGCGCCACTCCCACCGCCTCTAGAGCTGCAGGCTGAGCCATTGGGCTGAGCTGAAAGCGCCAGGCTAGTCTCTGACGGATCCTAGACTCATTTGGAAAAGGTCACTTTTCATTCCAATTCCAAAGAAAGGCAATGCAAAAGAATGCTCAAACTACCGCACAATTGCACTCATCTCACACGCTAGTAAAGTAATGCTCAAAATTCTCCAAGCCAGGCATCAGCAATACGTGAACCGTGAACTTCCTGATGTTCAAGCTGGTTTTAGAACAGGCAGAGGAACCAGAGATCAAATTGCCAAGATCTGCTGGATCATGGAAAAAGCAAGAGAGTTCCAGAAAAACATCTATTTCTGCTTTATTGACTATGCCAAAGCCTTTGACTGTGTGGATCACAATATACTGTGGAAAATTCTGAAAGAGATGGGAATGCCAGACCACCTGACCTGCCTCTTGAGAAATCTGTATGCAGGTCAGGAAGCAGCAGCTGGAACTGGACATGGAACAACAGACTGGTTCCAAATAGGAAAAGGAGTACATCAAGGCTGTATATTGTCACCCCACTTATTTAACTTCTATGCAGAGTACATCATGAGAAACGCTGGACTGGAAGAAACACAAGCTGGAATCAAGATTGCCGGGAGATATATCAATAACCTCAGATATGAAGATGACACCACCCTTATGGCAGAAAGTGAAGAGGAACTTAAAAGCCTCTTGATGAAAGTGAAATTTAGAACCAAATTTCTCTGCATGGGCTTTTAAGTTTCTTTTTACATTCCAGCTACATTGTTAGCTCTCAAATTCAGTTTCTCCAGCCTAGTCTCTTTATGATTTCATGAACATGGCATAAATGTTCATTCTTATACATCTTTAATAATGCTATTTCTTTGTTCTGGAATTTCATCTCCCCATCTGCTTATTCCCAACTAGTCTAAGAAAAATGTAGGCATTACCGGCTTTTTGAAATCATCCTTGACAACCTCAACAGCTTTTGAACCATTTCTGTGGTACATTTACATTGTGTTACATAAAATGCTTTATATAATTAGTACAACATATCATTTATCTGTTACTGTTGCAAATGATGGCTTTCACAAGCATGAGTTTTCTAGAATATGAAAACACAGAAATCTCTCCATTTTTATATTGCTTTGTATGAAATATTTCTGTCAAGTATTATAAACATCTCTGCCTAAATAAAGGATACAATACATACTTAAAACTATTGATGGTTCAGGATCATTACTATAAACATTAGGTTCAGTTCAGTCAGTTGTGTCTGACTCTTTGCATCCCCATGGACAGCAGCAGTCCAGGCTTCCCTGTCCATCACCCACTCCCGGAGCTTGCTCAAACTCATGTCCATTGACTCGGTGATGCTATCCTATCATCTCATCCTCTGTCGTCCCCTTCTTCTCCTGCCTTCAGTCTTTCCCAGCATCAGGGTCTTTTCCATTGTGTTGGCTCTTTGCATTAGGTGGCCAAATTATTGGAGTTTCAGCTTCAGCATCAGTCCTCCCAATGAATATTCAGGACTGATCTCCNTCGGTGATGCTATCCTATCATCTCATCCTCTGTCGTCCCCTTCTTCTCCTGCCTTCAATCTTTCCCAGCATCAGGGTCTTTTCCATTGTGTTGGCTCTTTGCATTAGGTGGCCAAATTATTGGAGTTTCAGCTTCAGCATCAGTCCTCCCAATGAATATTCAGGACTGATCTCCTTTACGATTGACTGTTTGGCCTCCTTGCAGTCCAAGAGACTCTCAAGAGTCTTCTCCAACACCACAGTTCAAAAGCAGCAATTCTTTGGTGCTCAGCTTTCTTTATAGTCCAACTCTCACATCCACACATGACTACTGGAAAAACCACAGCTTTGACTAGATGGACCTTTGTTAGCAAAGTAATGTCTCTGCTTTTTAATATGCTGTCTAGGTTTGTCATACTTTTTCTTCCAAGAAGCAAGTGTCTTTTAATTTCACAGCTGCAGTCAGCATCAGCAGTGATTTTGGAGCCCAGGAAAATAAAGTCTGCCAATGGTTCTATTGTTTTCACATCTATTTGCCATGAAGCAAATGGGACCGGATGCCATGATCTTAGTTTTTTGAATGTTGAGTTTAAGCCAGCGTTTTCACTCTCCTGTTTCACCTTCATCAAGAGGCTGTTTAGTTCCTCTTCACTTTCTGCCATAAGGATAGTATCATCTGTGTATCTGAGATTATTGATATTTCTCCCAGCAATCTTGATCCCAGCATGTGCTTCATCCAGCCAGGCATTTCACATGATGTATTCTGATCAGGATGACAATGTACAGCCTTGACCTACTCCTTTCCTAATTTGGAGCCAGTCTGTTGTTCCATGTCTGGTTCTAACTGTTTGTCTTGCCCTGCATATATATTTCTTAAGAGGCAGATCAGGTGGCTTGATATTCCCATCTCTTGAAGAATTTTTCACAGTTTAATTGTGATCTACACAGTCAAAGGATTTGGTGTAATCAATAAAGTAGAAGTAGATGTTTTTCTAAACTCTTGCTTTTTTGATGATCCAATGGATGTTAGCAATTTGATCTCTGGTTTCTCTGCCTTTTCTCAATCCAGCTTGAACATCTGGAAGTTCACGGTTCATGTACTATTGAAGCCTAGCTTGGAGAATTTTGAGCATTACTTTGCTAGCATGTGAGATGAGTGCAATTGTGCAGTAGTTTGACTGTTCTTTGGCATTGCCCTTCTCTGGGATTGGAAAGAAAACCGATCATTTCTAGCCCTGTGGCCACTGCTAAGTTTTGCAAATTTGCTGGCATATTGAGTGCAGCACTTCATCAGCAACATCTTTCCGGATTTGAAATAGCTCAACTGTCATTCCATAACCTCTGCTAGCTATATTTGTAGTGATGCTCCTAGGCCCACTTGACTTTGCATTCCATGATGTCTGGGTCTAGGTGAGTGATGACATCATTGTGAGCATTAAATATTATGAACCATGAACATTAATTCTTATATTATACTGTTTAGTGTTAGTTGGTCTGTCGTGTCCAACTCTTTTTGTGACCCCATTTACTGGAGCCTGCCAGGCTCCCAGGAGGAGGGGGGCAGGATGGAACCAGGAGGGAGGAGGGATGGGGGTTCAAGTAAACATCCTCATCTTAAACATCCTCATCTTACAACAGAGGATGAGATGGCTGGATGGCATCATGGACTCGATGGACATGAGTGAGTAAATGGGACTTCCCTGGTCGCTCAGTGGTAAAGAGTCCTTCTGCAATGCAGGAGATGCAGTAGGAGCTGCAAGTTTAATCCCTGGGTCAGGAATATCCCCTGGTGAAGGGAATGGCAACCCACTCCAGTATTCTTGCCTGGGAAATCCCATGGTCAGAGGAGCCTGGTGGGCTACAGTGCGTGGTGGTCTCAAAGGTCGGATATGAATTAGTGACCAAACTACAACAAACAGTAAATATCAAGGCATTTGTTCTGTGTAAACATTCTGGTCCCATCACTTCCTGGGAAATAGATGGGAAACAGTGGAAACAGTGTCAGACTCTATTTCTTGGGCTCCAAAATCACTGCAGATGGTGACTGCAGCCATGAAATTAGAAGACGCTTACTCCTTGGAAGAAAAGTTATGACCAACCTAGATAGTATATTCAAAAGTAGAAACATTACTTTGCCAACAAAGGTCCATCTAGTCAAGGCTAAGGTTTTTCCTGTGGTCATGTATGGATGTGAAAGTTGGACTGTGAAGAAGGCTGAGCGCTGAAGAATCGATGCTTTTGAACTGTGGTGTTGGAGAAGTCCGGGGCTGGACCCCGGCAACCAACCTAGATAGTATATTCAAAAGCAGAGACATTACTTTGCCGACTAAGGTCCGTCTAGTCAAGGCTATGGTTTTTCCTGTGGTCATGGATGGATGTGAGGGTTGGACTGTGAAGAAGGCTGAGCGCTGAAGAATCGATGCTTTTGAACTGTGGTGTTGGAGAAGACTCTTGAGAGTCCCTTGGACTGCAAGGAGATCCAACCAGTCCATTCTGAAGGAGATCAGCCCTGGGATTTCTTTGGAAGGAATGATGCTGAAGCTGAAACTCCAGTACTTTGGCCACCTCATGCAAGAGTTGACTCACTGGAAAAGACTGATGCTGGGAGGGATTGGGGGCAGGAGGAGAAGGGGACGACAGAGGATGAGGTGGCTGGATGGCATCGCTGACTCGATGGACGTGAGTCTGAGTGAACTTCATGAGTTGGTAATGGACAGGGAGGCCTGGAGTGCTGAGATTCATGGGGTCGCAAAGAGTCGGACACGACTGAGCAACTGAACTGAAGTGAGGGGTATACATTGGCTGGGCAGGGGGTGGTATTTAAATCTTCATTTCCTAAATTAATCTCCCCTTTAAGACTGGCCATGAGACTGGAAAAGGTTTTAATTCCAGTTCCAAAGAAAGGCATTGCCAAAGAATATTCAAACTACCATATAATTGCACTAATTTCACATGTTAGTAAAGTAGTACTCAAAATCCTACAAGCCAGGCTTCAACAGTACATGAACTGAGAAATTCCAGATATACAAGCTGGATTTAGAAAAGGCAGAGGAACCAGAGATCAAATTGCCAACATCAGTTGGATCATAGAAAAAACAAGGGAATTAAAAAAAAAAAAATCTTCATCATTGACTACACAAAAGCCTTTTTGTCTATTCAGTCACTCAGTCACGTCCAACTCCTTGCCTCCCTGCCCTTCACCATCCAGAAAAACTCTTAAAGAGATGGGAACACCAGATCACCTAACCCGCCTCCTGAGAAACCTGTATGCAAGTCAAGAAGCAACTGTCAGAACTGGACACGGAATGGACTGGTTCAAAATTGGGAAAGGGGTACACCCAGGCTACGTTATTGTCACACTACTTGTTTAATTTATATGCTGAGTACACTGTGTGAAACGCTGGATAATTCACAAGCTGAAATCAAGACTGCCAGGAGAAATATCAGCCTCAGATATGCAGATGATACCACTCCAATGACCAAAAGTGAAGAGGAACTAAAAAGCCTCTTGATGGTGGTGTAAGAGGAGAGTGAAAAAGATGGCTTAAAACTCAGCACTCAGAAAACGAAGATCATGACATCTGGTCCCATTCCTTCATGGCAAATAGATGGGGAAAAAGTGAAAAAAGATGGCGGATTTTCTTTTCTTGGGCTCCATAATCACTGCAGACAGTGCCTGCAGCCATGAAGTTAAAAGATGCTGGCTCCTTGGAAGCAAAGCTATGACAAACTGGTTTCTCAGTCACTAATTCATGTCTGACTCTGCGTTCCCATGGGCTGCAGCATGCAGGGTTTCCCTATCTTTTTCACTGTCTTTTGGAGTTTGCTCAAATTCATGTCCATTAAGGTGGTAATGCTACCTGACCATCTCATCCTCTGCCACCCTCTTCTTTTGCCTTCTGTCTTCACAACAAGAGGGTCTTTTTCAGTGAGTCAGCTCTTTACATCAGGTGCCCAAACTACTGGAGCTTCAGCTTCAGCATCAGTCCTTCCAGTGAGTATTCAGCACTGATTTCCTTTAGGATTGACTGGTTTAATCTATTTTCAATCCAAGGGACTCTCAAGAGTCTTCTCCAGCACCACAATTCAAAAGCATCAATTCTTGGCTGCTCAGTTTTCCTTAAGGGTCCAAGTCTCATACCCATACATGACTACTGAGAAAACCATAGCTCTGACTATACAGAGCTTTCTTGGCAAAGTAATGTCTCTGCTTTTTAATATGCTGTCTAGGTTCATCATAGCTTTCCTTCCAAGGATCAAGAGTCATTTAATTTCATGTCTGCAATCACCATATGCAGTGATTTTGGAGCCCAAGAACTTCCCTTCTATTTGCCATGAAGGGATGGGACCAGATGCCATGATCTTAGTTTTTTGAATGTTGAATTTTAAGCCAGCTTTTTCATTCTCCTCTTTCACCCTCATCAAGAGGCTTTTTAGTTCCTCTTCACTTTCTGCCATTGGAGTGGTATTATCTGCATATCTGAGGTTGATATTTCTTCTGGCAATCTTGATTCCAGCTTGTGATTCATCCAGTCCAACATTTTGCATGATGTACTCTGCGTATAAGTTAAATAAGCATGGTGACAATATACAGCCTTGATGTACTCCTTTCCCAATTTTGAACCAGTCCGTTCCATGTCCAATTTTAACTGTTGCTTCTTGACTATTAGAAGGACTGATGCTGAAGCTGAAGCTTCAATCCTTTGGCCACCTGATGCGAAGAGTCAACTCATTGGAAAGGACCCTGATCCTGGGAAAGATTAAGGGCAGGAGGAGAAGGGGGTGGCAGAGGATGAGAAGGTTGGATGGCATCACTGATTCTAATGGAGATGAGTTTGAGCAAACTCCAGGAGATAGTGAAGGAAAGGGAGGCCTGATGTGCTGCAGTCCATGGGATTGCAAAGATTTAGTCATGACTTAGCGACTAAGCAAGGTAAGGGCATCTGCTCTCTGCCTCGGCTGGGCTTGAATCCTGTGCTGCTGCAGCTGCTGACCTTTGACATGCCCTGAAATGAGTCCAGGGTGGAGACTGAGGCATGCTGTGCTCCAGGAAAACTGGTGGAAAGGTCTTTAGATAGATATTTTCAGGAACTGATTTTATGATCCCAATCCTTGCATCTCATGTCTGAAAGTGAAAGTCACTCAGTCATATCTGACTCTTTGTGACCCCAAGGACTATACAGTCCATGGAATTCTCCAGGCCAGAATACTGGAGTGGGTAACCTTTCCCTTCTCCAGGGGATCTTCCCAGTCCAGGGATTGAACCCAGTCTCCTGAATTGCAGGCAACTTCTTTACCAGCTGAGCCACAAGGGAAGCCCAAGAATACTGGAGTGGGTAGCCTATCCCTTCTCCAGCGGATCTTCCCAACCCAGGAGTCAAACCAGGGTCACCTGTATTGCAGGTGGATTTTTTTTTACCAACTGAACTATCAGGGAAGCCTGCATCTCATGTCTGGAGAAGCACTAAATCTCTTCATTGTAAAGTTAGCTTCTGGTAACTAGCAGAACACTTTTTGCAAGTAAGTGCTTGATTGCATGAACTCCCCCTTCACCAAAATCACATATGTTGACACCCCCACCCCATACCTCTTTGGAGGTGTTTCTCAGAACAATCTGAAGTGTTGTTTTCTGGGCTGTTTCCTTCATTTGCCTCAGATAAAACTAAACTCGTAGCTCTCATGTTGTGCATCTTTTCTCAGTTGACAGATTTTAGGCCAGCATAGTTTTCTCATCAGTTAAATGTGAACTTTGGTATCTTGCCATGAGGTTCTGGTATAAGGATTACACACAGCAATATTTAAACACTAGGGTTGATTTAGTAATTGATTCTTCCCTTGAATGAATCATTTCCAACCCCTGGAACTAAACAGAAAGTAGAATGGAATAATTCTGGGCCCGACAGTTGGTGTTGGCTGTGGCAATCCAGGCTGGAGACTCAACCAAGGGTTGGTAGAGGCTGTGTCACTGTCAGGAGAGGGAGACCAAGGCCAGCTAGAGTCGCTGAGGACTTCCTTGCAGAAGTTGCCCTGTATACTCTGTGCTGGAAAACTTACAAATTGGGTGCAAAATCATAGTTATTAATTTTGTAGTGTTCTAGAGAAAAATAAGCCAGAGATGGGAGACAGAATAAACACGTTTCAGAAACTACAGATCAAAGAGCTGTGGAAAACTGTAGAAAGGATTAGTCAGCAAGTGATGTCAATGCTTTCAGTTCAGTTCAGTCGCTCAGTCGTGTCCGACTCTTTGCGCGTCCAACTCTTCGGGACCCTGGGCTATCCAGTCCATGGGATTCTCCAGGCCAGAATACTGGAGTGGGTAACCTTTTCCTTCTCCAGGGGATCTTCCTAACCCAGAGGATCGAACCCAGGCCTCTCTCATTGCAGGCGGATTCTTTACCAGCTGAGCCACAAGGGAAGCCCAAGAATACTGGAGTGGGAAGCCTGTCCCTTCTCCAGCAGCTCTTCCGGACCCAGGAATCGAACCAGGGTCTTCTGCAGAGCTGTGGAGTGCTGAATAATGAAATCTCTTCAGGAAAAGAAGGGTCAGGGGCTTCCTTGGTGCTCGGCCCTTCCACAAACCAAGCAGGGGAGGAAGATGAACCAAGTCAGCGAGATTGCATCAGCAGCTCAACACTCTTGAGAGCCTGGAAGGCGGTGGGAGCGACCTGAAGCTGGGCTTCCCTGCGCGGAGGGCGCTGCGGCTCAGTCGAAGTCCAGACGGAGGCGCCGGCGTCTTCAGCTGGCCGGAGGGACACGCTGGCCGCCCACCATGGTCAGCAGGGGACATCAGGGCCTGGTCACGTACGTGCAGACCTAGCTGGGGAGCTCCAGGCCCTGTCAGACGCCGGAGGGGACGTCGTGTGGTACCGAGAAGAAAGTGGGTGTGGGGAAGGAACGCAGAGAAGCGTGGGCAGGGGGCCGGGCGAGAAGTCCGGAAAGCCCTGGAATCTGGCGCGTTCTTCCGCTCCATCACCGTCCTTCCATGGCCTTCATTTGGTGCAAAGACAGTCCATGCTCGAAGGAACTGCCTCCACCCTTCACGTCCACTCTGAGCCGCGGGAAAAGCAGCTCCCTCGCGCGTCCATCACCCTGGAGGCCGCGTGGCCTCGGCCACCGGCTCCTAGCCTCTCGCTGGACCCTGACACGCTGGCCGGACGCGGGGGCGTTGCCTGGCAACGGGGCAGCGATGGGATTGGCCGCGCTCGCTCCCGTGACCGCCCCGGAAGTGGCGCGCTCGGCCTCGCCCCCGCCGAGGCGGAAGTGGAGCCACCTGACGCCGCCCGCTTCCCGGCAGCCCCTGAGCCGCACCTCAACCCAGCTGCGCCTCGGCCCATGGCCGCCTACCCGTACCGCCCGGGCCCCGGCGCCGGCCCTGCCGCGGGCGCCGCGCTGCCGGACCAGAGCTTCCTGTGGAACGTCTTCCAGAGGTGCGGCCAGCCGGGCGGGCGGGTGCGGGCAGGCCTCCCTTTCCCTCGGTGTCAGCCCCGGGCCTTTCCCGTCCTGCCCCTCGGCCCGCAGTCCGGCCTCACCCCGGCGCCCTGGCCCCCGGGCCCGCAGTCCGGCCTCNACAAGGGAAGCCCAAGAATACTGGAGTGGGAAGCCTGTCCCTTCTCCAGCAGCTCTTCCGGACCCAGGAATCGAACCAGGGTCTTCTGCAGAGCTGTGGAGTGCTGAATAATGAAATCTCTTCAGGAAAAGAAGGGTCAGGGGCTTCCTTGGTGCTCGGCCCTTCCACAAACCAAGCAGGGGAGGAAGATGAACCAAGTCAGCGAGATTGCATCAGCAGCTCAACACTCTTGAGAGCCTGGAAGGCGGTGGGAGCGACCTGAAGCTGGGCTTCCCTGCGCGGAGGGCGCTGCGGCTCAGTCGAAGTCCAGACGGAGGCGCCGGCGTCTTCAGCTGGCCGGAGGGACACGCTGGCCGCCCACCATGGTCAGCAGGGGACATCAGGGCCTGGTCACGTACGTGCAGACCTAGCTGGGGAGCTCCAGGCCCTGTCAGACGCCGGAGGGGACGTCGTGTGGTACCGAGAAGAAAGTGGGTGTGGGGAAGGAACGCAGAGAAGCGTGGGCAGGGGGCCGGGCGAGAAGTCCGGAAAGCCCTGGAATCTGGCGCGTTCTTCCGCTCCATCACCGTCCTTCCATGGCCTTCATTTGGTGCAAAGACAGTCCATGCTCGAAGGAACTGCCTCCACCCTTCACGTCCACTCTGAGCCGCGGGAAAAGCAGCTCCCTCGCGCGTCCATCACCCTGGAGGCCGCGTGGCCTCGGCCACCGGCTCCTAGCCTCTCGCTGGACCCTGACACGCTGGCCGGACGCGGGGGCGTTGCCTGGCAACGGGGCAGCGATGGGATTGGCCGCGCTCGCTCCCGTGACCGCCCCGGAAGTGGCGCGCTCGGCCTCGCCCCCGCCGAGGCGGAAGTGGAGCCACCTGACGCCGCCCGCTTCCCGGCAGCCCCTGAGCCGCACCTCAACCCAGCTGCGCCTCGGCCCATGGCCGCCTACCCGTACCGCCCGGGCCCCGGCGCCGGCCCTGCCGCGGGCGCCGCGCTGCCGGACCAGAGCTTCCTGTGGAACGTCTTCCAGAGGTGCGGCCAGCCGGGCGGGCGGGTGCGGGCAGGCCTCCCTTTCCCTCGGTGTCAGCCCCGGGCCTTTCCCGTCCTGCCCCTCGGCCCGCAGTCCGGCCTCACCCCGGCGCCCTGGCCCCCGGGCCCGCAGTCCGGCCTCACCCTGGCGCCCTGGCTCCCCGGCCCGCAGTCCGGCCTCACCCTGGCGCCCTGGCCCCTCGGCCCGCAGTCCGGCCTCACCCTGGCGCCCTGGCCCCTCGGCCCGCAGTCCGGCCTCACCTTAGCGCGTTGGCCCCTGGGCCCGCAGTCCGGCCTCCCTCCTGGAGCCTTGGCCCCCCGGCCCGCAGTCCGGCCCTCCTCCTGGCACCCTGGCCCCCCGGCCAGCTCCGTCCCCCGATCTTTGACCTCCTGTCCACCCCCGGCACTTCCTGGAGCGCAGAGCAGCCGCCCGGAGGCTCGGCCTCCGTCCTTCTCCCCCGAGAGCGGGGCCTTTGCTCAGGGACGAGGGTTTCCCAGGGACGCTTATTCAGTTAGGGGAGCAGAAACGCGGGCTCGCCGTGGCTGCCTCCGCCACTAGGCGGGAAGCCAGGCCCTGGCTGTGCGCAAGGGACCGGCACTGCAGTGTCTTCAGTACCCGGTCGTCCTTCCAGCGAATCAGCGCCCCATGCTAGAGTGATCCAAGGTCAGGGAGTGACTTAGTTGTCTAAGAGAACCTTTTCCTGTTTGTGAAAAGGACAAGATCTGGGTGGCATTTAGACAGGCTGTGGGAGAAAGGCTTGAGAGAAACGGAGAAGCAGCTTGGCCTTCAGCAGGGGGACCTTAGACAGTGAAGGAGACAGGCTTGCTTATTCCCCAGCGGACTATGGGAGTGAGATAGTCTAGCAGCCAAAGGGAAAAGAGCAGGGAAATTAATTTAGGATTGACAGTAGAGTTAAACCTTGGTTCTGGTCCTGTATTGCTTTGCCTGCACTTTGAATCACCAGTTTAACCGATCTTAATTTTGTAGGGTTGATAAGGACAGGAGCGGTGTGATATCTGACAACGAGCTTCAGCAAGCACTGTCCAATGGTGAGTGCACCCGGCCACCTAGACTTGTGAATGGCAGGCCTGACCACCCGTAGTGAACATCTTCTTTCCTGTGTTTCTTCCCTAATCATTTAGACCTAATCCCTGGCTTGTGGTGGAGGCTTCCAGGTCTGTTTGGTCGCGTGCCTTCCTGGATGTCCTGCCAGTGCTGCCCTGAGTCCTCGCTGAGCTGGGTGGGGCAGCTGCAGGGAGGGCACAGGGGAAGCCTGAGAGTTGGAGGCTGGGGTGTGAGCTTCAGGAGCACAGGGAGCCTGGCTTTCTACAGCAGACTGTCCTCCGGTTTGTTGAAGGCTGTTGAATTTCTCTGGTAACTGCATCTTGTGACTTCCGGGGAGGGGCACCAGGGCCCCACTGAGGACGGCGGAGAAGTAACTGGGAATGCTGGAGGCCCTGCAGCTGGATCTCGGGGCTCAGGCTTTTCAGTGGGTGAATGCTAGTCATCCAGACGGGGGCGAGAGGATCCCAGCGCTTTGTGCCAGCTCTGGGTGCACACCTTGGAGTCACCTTTTTGATGGTCTCAGTGTGATTAATCCATTGACATGGAGACCTTACTTCAGCAAATACCTGACTGTGTTGCCCTTCTTTTGATTCGTCAGACACCAGTGTCTTTTTCTGGTCCTTAGATTTGTGGGGTCTTCCAGAAGGGTGCCATTTAAACCCGAAGAGGGATTGATTTTAAGAGGTAATGACGATGCCGAAAGGCTCACCCTTACCAACGGGACTGGCTGGTGGTGTGGGAGGGGGACGGTGCCTCCCAGGCCTGCGCATGGACTGGAAGGGAGGCGTGCCCCCACTGTGGGTACTCCTCTGTTGCTGTTGGTGAAGGGTTGGTATTTAAAGGATCATACAGGTAATACTGTCTCTAGAGGATGTCAGACCTGCCTCCAGGTCAGCTGGTTGTTAAAGCAAATGGCTCGGTCAGAACACAGCCTTGAACCAGGAGCCTGCTGGAGAGGGAGCGTGTTTAACCCAGCCACTGAGTGTATATCAGGGCCTGCTCTGGTGACCCTGTGGAGTCACGTTTCTTGATTTGCCCTGAGGGGTTCCTCGGCTTCTACTGGGGCTGGGTAAGAGCTTACTGGTAGTCACTGAGCCCAGAGGGAGGTCGGGGCTCCCTCCTCCCACCTGCCGCGGCTGCCTCTCCCCTCCCTGGGGGCTGTGCTGGTTTTTGTGTGGAGCAACTTGTGATGGTTGTTCTACCTGTTTTGTGTGTATCGTATAAACTGTGATTTTTTTTAACCAATCGCATTTTCCTCTTCAAATTACCTGCTAAATTTTTTACATTTCTAGCTCACCAGTGCCGCAAGCTGAGAATTTTAAGAGGTGAATTTCACTTATAGTCGGGGACCCCTTACTTTTCTTTGTCCTCCCATCCTACATAACCAGAGTTGCTTTGTTTTGCTGTGCTGTGAATATCTTCATAGATTCTATTAGGCTTTTTCTGCAGGAAGTCTGGTAATGAGTGGGTACCGATCGCTCGTCCTTTCTCAGCCCCAGAGTAGAGGTAGGTTGCACACTGGAATCAGGATGTGTGCCTGCATAGCTAGGCGCTCCCCCACACCTGGTGCCATCCCACCCGCCTCCTCCCGTTGGCTCCCCTAAGGCACAGGCTGGCTGTGGCTCCGCTCCTCCTGCCAGGGTGCCCACCATTCCTCCGGGGCTGAGCGGCTCCTGTCTCTGCACTCCGGCCCCTCCCTTTTCTCGGGGTGCTGCCTGTTTCCTCCTCTCGCTCCGCTGGAGCCGTTTCTGCAGCCGTCTCTGGCTCCTGGGCCTGAGCGTCCAGGAGGAAGTTCGAGCCGATCTCCTGTTTCCGGTTGTGCCGTGTGTCCTGGCCTCAGTCACTGAGGATGGACTCGAGGCCGTTCTCTTCCTGCTCCTTGAATTCCCAGAGTTGTTAAGATGGGAGTTACTTTGACTTTCTGTTTTCTCCCCGCAACGGACCTCTGTTTTCATATTGCTAAGTTGAATACTGGAGAGTGTTGCCATTTCCTTCTCCAGGGGGTCTTCCCGACCTAGGGATTGAACCTGCATCTCTTAGGTCTCTTGCATTGGCAGGCAGGTTCTTTACCATTAGTGCCACCTGGAAAGCCTGTTTTCGTATTAGGACTAGAATATTAAGTTATTTCAGGAAATTAGTTCATTACTGGTGGAAAAACTGAAGGCACAGAGCAGCGTGGCTTCTCTCTTCTGTTAGCTGTGTGCCTCTGAGGCGCTATCAGAATGGGTTGAGTCCGCCCACGAAGAAGTCCTCGTGAGCCCTGTACACTGAGCCCTTTCTGTCTTTTTTCCCTGGGGGGGCTTTCCCGTGGCTGCTCTCAGGGAGGTGTGGTTAAGAGGTGCGAAGAGACACAGGACTATCTTGCCGTCTGAGATAACACATCACAAACCATCTGCAGTTAGGTACTTTTAACAAAAGTTTTTACTTCCACTAGTTACTTGAAATTATCGGGAATTAGATTTGCTCAAGACCCTTTATTTGTGTTTCTGTAGGTTTGCAGTAACGTACCATGGGTGTACTTTGAGAAGGCATTTTTCAAATTGGACTGTATTTCTTCATGGCTGTGCTGGGTCTCTGTTGCTGCGGAGGATTCTTTGTGGTCGCGGTGCCCCAGCCTCTCACTGCGGTGCCTCCTGTTGAGGAGCACGGACCCTGGGGCGCAGTAGCTATGGAGCATGCACGCAATTGCTCCGTGCTTTGAGGGGTCTTCCTGGGTCAGGGATCGAACCTGTGTCTCCTGCAGGTGGATTCGAGCCCCCCGGGAAGCCCTAGTTGGACTTTAAATGATAGGTCATATAATACATTGTTTTTGAGGTGTTTTTATCAAAATGGACTTCAGCTCTCCGGCAGTCGCAGCTCTTTGAGGCTGTAGATGAAGGTGACTGGTGGGGTACGGAACTCCTGACCCTGAAGAGGCACCAGGGTCCTGGCAGAGTCCACGCGAGCCTGCAGGGTGCGCCCAGCCTGCCTGCGTGGTGCCTGCCTCCCCAAGAAGGGCTGGGCAGCGGCTCTGATGTGGTGAAGAGGACGGGGACGGCGGTGGTACTGTGCAAGGCCCGGCCCGCCCGCTGATTCCCTGTGGCTGCTGGATGCAGGACGACTCCACCTATGAACCTCTCGCTGCAATCCAAGTCTATGCTAACAGGATGCGATTTCTAGAAAGAAAGCTCTCTGGAGAGCAAGAAGAATATGTTATCACAGAGCAGAGTGGCGTTTTTCTGCTTTAAGAAAGGGTCCAATATAAGTTTGTTAAAATCATCTGTACTCCTGAGGGTTACAGGAAAAACACTTGCGCGCCGAGTGTGACCCCCTGCCCCCCACCCACCACCATGCGGCTGTGACCCTTTCGTGTTCACATGGGTGAGAAGAGTTGTGTGTCCTCAGCGTACATGGAGGCGCTGTGTGCGTCTCTGCTTTCGTTGGTTCTTTGAGATGAGACTGAGGCAAGACCTATAGGGACAGAGACCACGTATTTCTAAGCGGAAGTCTGACAGGAAATCTCAGGCTGGTGGCTGTGGCGCTCCCAGGCGCGCTGGTCGCCGAGGGAAGCGGGCGGGGATGTCTGAAATTGGGGTTGGCCCTGAAAGCTGCGGGAGGGTTACTCGTGCCAAAGGGACTCTCCCTGCTCAGCGTGTCCTGGGAACCCAGCAGGCTCTCTTGGGCCTGCTTCCCGCGTCGCAGTGCATTTTCTCAGAAGGTTGTGGGTCATCAGGCTGACGCTCTGGTGTGTCTAACAGCCAGCGCTGCTGAAGTATCGAGTGCAGCATCGCTAGGGGCTGTCAAGCTTTGTTGCTTAGTCTGAGACCACAGGACCTGGCACTCAACAGAGTCCATTCACTGTTGGGTGTTGTCATTAACCCTTGGTTTCCGTGGAGAGTCGGCCCGGTTTGGATGACAGCATGGGCCAGTTAAGGGGCCAGGAGCCTGCCTCTGCCTCCCGAGCTGACCAGCCTGCGGGTCTCCTGTCTCCGTGCCCGGCTCGGCCCAGGGCGGCCTCTGCTGTCCCCAGCTTCCTGTCCTCCAGCTCTGCCAGCTGGAGCTCCGATCCACCCACACGTCCCTCTGAAAGTGCCTGGGTTTGCAGCATCATTTAACTGTTTTACTCAAGTCACTTCTGTTTAAAATTCATTTGCCGGCGTGACCGGGATGCCCTCCTCACAATCGGGATGAGCAGTGGACATGGCCTCCTCTTCCAATCTGCGGAATCACTGCGGCCACACCCAGGCCACCAGCGGACGGTCCCTGAGGACTCCTGGTGTGGGCACAGCCGGCATCAGAGCTGAGGGAGGCAGGAAGAGTCCAGCAGCTGCATTTGGTCCCTCGGGCTCCTGGTCCAGGGTGGGTTGTGTCCTGTGGAAACAGTGGCCAGTGTGTGAGCAGCTGGGACGTCAGAACCTTCTGTGCACAGACTGCGCCTCCTCTTGGCCCCTCTGTGCACGACTCCCTTGTGGCCTGGTTTTAGTGAGCTGACCTTCCCCAGAACCTTCATATCACCCTGCCCACCATCCCCCGGACCCCCAAGAAGCCCTCAGAGATGCCTGCCCAGCATGCAGGGGCCCTGGCTGCAGGCCCGGCTCAGGCAGAAGGGGCGGCTTCACGAGTGTCGGGGCCCCAAGGGGCCAGTGGAGTGACCTCAGGGCTCAAGGTGGCTTCCCTGGCAATGCCCCGTACAGACTGAGGTTGAGGAGAGGCAGAGGTGGGGTGAAGGTGGGGCTACATGGGGTGTCGGGGGTGCGTGTGGGCCAACTGGGCATGCTCGGAGCCCGGGGGTGCTGCCCTGCGTGGGGTCGGGAGGGGCCTGTGCCCCCAGAGCTGAAGCAGTCTGTACACAGGAGGGGAGGTGGGGCATTACTATAAAGGAGGGATGGGGGGCACGGCACATAAAACATGATCACCCTGGTTATGGTCAGCATAGATCACTGGAAACAGATCCTTGGGCACAGAGGTACCTGGTGAACGTTCCATCATCACCAAATCTGTCAGAGCGAGCAGCTCCCTTGATAACAGCTGTTTGGTGAGACCCCACTGCTGTTCTGAGATGAGTCATGAAATGACGCGTCCTCTTCACAGTTTCAGAGACAATGGTGTGTTGCCAGCCTGTTACCTCAGGGGGAGCACGTAAGCCTGTCTTCATGCTATGCTTTCCAGAGCACTCCGGCAGGTTCGCTCACCACGTGTGCAGCCGCTGTGGACGCGAGGGCGACCCTGGTCCTGCAGCGGCGGTGCCCCTGGGGGTGGGGTTTTCTGCAGTGCAGTTGTGACACTCCCAGTGGGGCTAAGCGCCCTCTTCTCAGCTCACCTGGTGCTGCGGGCCTGGGAAGCTCAGTGAGTGGTAAGATGGCCATCTCCAGTTAGAACGTGAGGAGGGCGGGCGGCCAGGTGCACGTCTTCATGAGCAGCTGTGAGCGTGTGGCTGGACCAGAGTGCCTCTCGGGCAGCGTAGACAGGACCCTGGCTGACCGCCGTCCAGGGACAGCCTCCCCGCCGAGGCCCGTGGCTCTCAGGTCTCGATGTTGACAGCTACTCACTTTCTCTGGCTTCTGGGGTTACAGACGGGATTCGGAGATGCTGCTCTGTCTTAACTCCCGCTGTTTTTTCAGGCACCTGGACTCCGTTTAACCCAGTGACTGTCCGATCGATCATATGTGAGTATGGGCAACCCTGCCGGGCCTGTGCTTCCGGCTGATTCTCTTCGGGTCTCCCGCCCGCCCCACCACCCCTGAGCCTCCACTTAGCGTTTGCTGTGCGCCCCACCCTCATTTCTGCACACGCTTCTGTTCCCCCCGGGTTGCGCAGCTGTGATGGGAAGAAGCAGCTGAGTTCTCACGTGACCAGTCACTCAGCTGGAGTGACTTCTGTGCACACCGGGAGCACTTCGGTTTCCTGAAGAGGCAGATGGCCCACTACGCTTTGTCAGTAGTGTCTCAGACTTGGATTTCATACATGCATCTCTATCCATTTTGCGTGCAGTTGTATGTAAATGTAGTTACAAGTTCTTATTTGGACCTGGAATGAGGCTGATTTTTGAAAAATGAAGGGTAGGTCTTGCTTAAAAAATACCCAAAAGCCAGTAGTCTTTTTCTCACTGGAACGGGCCTCCCTGACCCAGCCCTCTAGGGAGCTCCTCCTCGGGGACACAGATCCTCTGGGGGACGGATGGGCAGCTCCAGGAATCAGACCTGAGCCTGGGGGGTTGGGGTGGGGCCTTGGCCCCTCTGCACTCCCGTCCCTTCCCGAGAGCGGGCGTGCCCAGCTTTTGAGGAGCGCCCTTCGGTGTAAATCGCTCTCACTGTGGGTCTGTCAGGGTGCTCGGCTTGCACGCCCCGCTCCGCAGCCGCCTCACGCCCGCCTGGCTCATTGAGGGCTGGTGTCACCACAGCCCCTGGGGACCTGCTGGCCGAGCTCCAGGCTGGTCCTGGAGGAGCCCAGCCTGCGGAGCTGCGGGTGTGCCTCCACCCTGGTTCCTGCTGAGCCGTGCCCTTTCGCTTCAGCCATGTTTGACAGAGAGAACAAGGCCGGCGTGAACTTCAGCGAGTTCACTGGCGTCTGGAAGTACATTACGGACTGGCAGAACGTCTTCCGCACGTACGACAGGGACAACTCGGGCATGATCGACAAGAACGAGCTCAAGCAAGCCCTCTCAGGTTTCGGTAAAATGCTTGTCTTGACTGCATAGCTGTTTCATTTTGGAGCCAAGGGCCTTATGGTATATCTTGTTGCTTTGTCCAGCTTAATGATTTGAAAGTAGCTTATGTGAAATTTTTGTTTACATCGCATTTTTACATTTTTGGTGTTTCTTTATCATACAGGCTTATATTTGACTTGGGGGCTTTTATGCGGTTTTCCATCCAAAATGAGATAAGGGCTATGCATTAGTTCTGTTTTGTGAAGTGGTGTCGCAGGCACGCTGAGAATGTGGTTTTCAAAAAGTTTAAAGTGAACGAGTCGAGAAAACAGCTTACACGTATGAAGCAGCTTCTGTCCCCTGACATCAGAGAATACACGGACCAACGATAAAATGCCCACAAAAGACGAGCCCGTGGGTTGCCTGGAGTGCAGGCGTGAGCAGGAAGCCCGCATTCTCAGGTGTGTGCAGCCTGCGTGCTTGCTGTGCCGAGAGCAGTGTTCCCATGGCGCCTTCCAGAGCGGTCAGCAGGCCTGATCCCAGGGCCCGCCTGGGCCTGCAGGGAGCTTGGGGTTGGTGAGGAGGGACGCAGTTGTCGCACCAGAATTCTGGTTTGACGGGCGTGAATCCCCCAGCCCTGTGTTCGCTGGGCCCTTCTGTTAGAGTCCAGTGTACTTTTTCCTGGCTGTTTCTGGTTTTAATAACGAAATACGTTGTGGTCCTTGTGGTTATTGCTGTGCTTCTTCCCCACCCATCTTCCTCTGCATTTGTCATTTACGGCTGACTTCTCCTCTTTGTCTCTCTCTTGCTTTAGAGGCTGTGGGACCCCCCAGAACTTTGTATCGCGCCCAGGCGCAGGTCAGGATTTGGGCAGGATGTTGGCCCCGGGTTCTCTGGATTGGAACTTGGAATACGGCTGACGTTGCTGTGCCCATAGGTGGGGGGCTGAGTGTTAGGGGCGTCCCTCACAGAGGAGTCCTGGGCAGGAGGGAGCTGGAGGCCTGGCTGACTGGAACCTGGACCCTCTGAACTAGTTTCCAGGCTGGTGATCTCAGCACCGACCACAGTGTTTCTAACCTTGACTCGGGTTGGAAACACTGAGGTCGACCAGCCGGTCTCTGGCTCTCAGTCCTGTGAGTCCCAGTCAGATCCAGGAGGTCAGACGCTGGCAGGCTGCACGGTGCGGGGCAGAGCCAAGAGCCTCCCTGACCTTCAGCGTTTCCTGGAGAAAGGACACGCTCTGCTGCGCGTTTCTTCTGCTGCGACGTTTCTTCTGCTGCGACGTTTCTTCTGCTGCATGTGTCTTCTGCGCGTTTCTTCTGACCGTGTCTTCTGCGCGTTTCTTCTGAGCGTGTCTTCTGCTGCGGCGTTTCTTCTGCGGCATTTCTTCTGCCCGTTTCTTCTGCTGTGGCATTTCTTCTGCTGCGCGTTTCTCCTACTGTGGCGTTTCTCCTGCTGCGGCGTGTCTTCTACTGCGCGTTTCTCCTGTGGCGTTTCTCCTGCTGCGGCGTGTCTTCTGCTGCGCGTTTCTCCTGTGGCGTTTCTCCTGCTGCGCGTGTCTTCTGCTGTGGCGTTTCTCCTGCTGCGGCGTGTCTTCTACTGCGCATTTCTCCTGTGGCGTTTCTCCTGCTGCGGCGTGTCTCCTGCTGCGGCGTGTCTCCTGCTGCGGCGTGTCTCCTGCTGCGGCGTGTCTCCTGCTGCGGCGTGTCTCCTGCTGCGGTGCTTCTCCTGCTGCGCACGTCTCCTGCGCCTGTCTCCCACTGCGCGTGTCTGCTGCGCGCGTCTCCCGCTGCGCACGTCTTCAGTTTCGCCGCGGGGCCCCTTCCTGCCCTTGGTCCTCCGCTTCTCAGGCCCCTCTGGCTCGTCTCCCGCCAGGGTGACTGTCAGCCTTTGCCGGCTACTCGTTAGTGACTGTGAAAGAATTTGCCCTGGGAGTGAAATCTCCTCTTTGATTTCTAAGAACACGTGTCCGTCAGTCAAGCTGGAGCTGCATTGCAGCTCAGCAGATGCATGAGGGAGTCAGGGTGGCTGAAGGCTTAAGGTGCCCCCTGACCTCTCACCCCGCTACATGGAGTCTCAGGCCTACCCTGGCAGGGCTGTGTGACCCTGAACGGCTCACCTGCTGGATTTGAGGGCCTGTCTGTTCATTTTTTAGGCTTTTATTAAAGAGGAGAATGAAAAAGCCGACTTAAAACTCAACATTCAAAAACCTTAGATGGTATCTGGTCCCATCACTTCATGGCGAATAGATGGGGAAACTATAGAAACAGTGGCAGACTGTTTTCTTGGGCTCCAAAATCACTCTAGATGGTGACTGCAGCCATGAAATTAAAAGCTGCTTGCTCTTTGAAAGAAAAGCAATGAGCAACCTAGACAGTGTATTTAAAAGCAGAGACATCACTTTACCAACAAAAGTCGTCTAGTTAAAGCTCTGGTTTTTCCAGTAGTCATGCATGGATGTGAGAATTGGACCATAAAGAAAGCTGAGTTCCCCGCTTTTGAACTGTGGTGTTGGAGAAGACTCTTGAGAGTCCCTTGGACTGCAAGGAGATCCATCCAGTCCATTCTAAAGGAGATCAGTCCTGAGTCTTCATTGTAAGGACTGATGTTGAAGGTGAAACTTCAATACTTTAGCCACCTGATGCGAAGAGCTGACTCATTGGAAAAGACCCTGATGCTGGGAAAGATTGAAGGCAGGAGGAGAAGGGGACGACAGAGGATGAGATGGTTGGATGGCATCACTGCCTCAGTGGACATGAGTTTGAGCAAACTCCTGGAGTTGGTGATGGACAGGGAGGCCTGGCGTGCTGCAGTCCATGGGGTCGCAAAGAGTCGAGACACGACTGAGCGGCTGAACAGCATGTTTTGCATGCCAGGTACAGAGACCGGAAAGTAAGAAGGTGTGTAAGGCAAGGCCACACACGCCACTCGTTGGGGACACAGCCCTGCCATCCCTGACAAAGGCAGGCGCCCCTCCAGCACCCCCGCCCCAGCCCTGCACCCAGCCCCTGGCAGCCTGAAGCCAGCGTGGTTTGAGGGGACGTCGCTCAGGGGCAGTGAGCCTCCGCTCGCTCATCGCCCTCGTCGGCTGCTTTCCGTCTTGTGCCGCGCCTGCTCTGCCCCTTTTAATGCAGTGGAGTCCAAGCCCTGTCACCCACACGCCCACTCTGCGTCCCAGAGCCCGCGCCATCAGCCATCAGCCACCCTGCCCAGGTCAACAGCATCTTTACGGTCAGGTTGACCAAGTTACGCCCCTGACGGGGCCACGGCAGCCCCCACCCGTCTGTGCCATTGGCCCCGTCTGTCCTCTGCCATAGTTTCTGACTGGCATCCGCTTTTCTTCCTAGCACTGCAAGTGGGCGCTGGGTGGCCAGTGGAGGCAGCAGGCCGCCTCGCTAGCCCTTGGGGAAGAAGGGCTTGTTACCTCCGCTGAAGGTGCAGCCTTGGGGGACGGGGCATTCTAGGAGGACGTGTGTGACACACAGTGAGCTGGCCAGCAGGGTTTCCGCCTGCCTCCCTGGCCTAGAACAGGCTGCTGAGGCGGGCCCGCATCTGGGGCCTGGGGGGCGCAGCAGGCTGAGCGGCGCGTCGGGCGGTGGTGCCGGTCTGGTCCCGCGAGCCCGTCCCCACGATGCTGTGTCCCTGTGGCCATCGTGCTGTCCTTCCCGGCCTGGCCTCTGTCCGGCCACAGGCTGTGCCAGGTGTAGGAGGCTCCTGTCTGCTGCTCAGCTGCAGGGCGGGGGCTGGGTTAGTTCACGGGATGTGAGGAGCTCGCTGACCACTCTGGAAGGTACTGTCAGGTGTGTGCACGTTTGACTTTTCCAGTAAAGTGATGAAATGCTTATAGAGCTAATTAACCGTGACGTTCACTCAGACGATAGGTGTGCGTAGCCTTGCAGAGATTCCAGTGAGACTGAAAAGTGGTAACAATGTTTGGCGCCTGGATGTTGTCTCCTGCATGAGTAAGGAAGCCACGGTCACGCAGGTGGTGAGACTGGAGGCGGGGAGGGCAGGGCTGAGAGAGCCAGGGCATCCCTGCTGCCCTGCTGGAGGCCGGGCCGCTGGGGCACTGGAGGGAGAGTCAAGGCCCTTCCGGAGCTCCGTCAGAGTGCAGCTGCTGCGCCCCCTCGAAGCCTTGATGTCTTGATGTCAGTGAGCGGCTGATGCAGGGGAGGGGCCATCAGTTAACTTTCTGTCCTTAAGTTTACACTTTGTCTCCTTGGGAGCCTTAGTGAGCTTTTATTTTTCAAAGCATTCTCTAGCAGGGAATAACCCAGGACAGCTGAGTTATTCACAACTTCACCGCTAGCTTGTTAAGAATGAAGTAAAGTTTACCAGTAAGGGCTTTTAAGAAGGCTGATATTCCAGAAGCCCCTGCAGGGTGACTGTTGCGCTGGAGTTGGTGTGAGTGAGTGATGCCATGGTCCCTCCAGGAGGGCGCCTCCGTGGGGCTGAGGGCACAGTGCAGAGACTCTGCGGCATGTGCTTGCCCCTGGGCCTGCCTGGGGGGCCCACGTTGTGTTCTAGGGGGTTGGGTCGGGGAGACTGGGTTCCAGGGGGATCATGGGGTTGACTGTGCCCGCCCCCCTGCAGGGTACCGGCTCTCTGATCAGTTTCACGACATCCTCATTCGGAAGTTCGACCGACAAGGCCGGGGGCAGATCGCCTTCGACGACTTCATCCAGGGCTGCATTGTGCTGCAGGTACCGCCACCAGAAGGCCCGGGGTGGTGGGCAGTGGACGCCCGAGGCCCCGTGCTTGAGCAGTTGAAGCGAGTCAGATGCATAAGACTGGCTCTGGAAGCTACAGAAGTGAGCGTGCTTTTTTGGAGAAGTAACTAGTTCTCCTGATAAAAGGAGGTGTGGACAGCGTGTCCCTCCTCCCCTGGAAACCCTGAGAGCCGCCCACTTGGAAGGGTCCAGCGCGAGGTTCACGTGAAGACCTGGTGGTATTTGTGTTGTGTTTCTTCCTGAGGATTAGAGAAGGTTCTGTCGTGAGGCTCACTCTGCGCCCTTCACAGGAGGCTCACTCCCCAGCAAGAATCAGGAGCAGTGCCTGGTGAGCTGCTGATCGCAGTGCCCACTGCCTCGCAGGCCCCTCTGAGCTGGCTCCTCCTGCGGTCCCTCGGCTTCACCCAGGAGGAACCAGGCGCAGGCACGCCTTCTGAGGGTGGAGGCGGCCGCACTTGACCCACCTGGCTGTTCCCACACAGGCCCTGCTCCTGTCTCCAGGAGGGGGGCCAAGTTCCTTAGATTTCACCTTTAGAAAATGCAGTGAGTTGGTGTAAACCTTTTCTTTATTGTGAGAAGTCTCAATAATAATAGCGAAGACAACCCCTGTGCCCATTATTTAGAGTCAGCAGTTACCAACTCACAGCCAAGTCTATATAATAGTCCACTCGCTCATAATTCTGACACAGTTCCATTTATGGGAAGCAAATGTGTTTTCCAGAAGTATTTCAGCAGAACCCGGCCCTGAAAGAAACCCTTGCCATTTACATCCAAACCATTTTGTTGTCTTTAGAATGTGCAGAGAAGATTCTAAAATAAGGCATAGAAATAATATAGAAATGGAGAAGGCAGTGGCAACCCACTCCAGTACTCCTGCCTGGAAAATCTCAAGGGCGGAAGAGCCTGGTAGGCTGCAGTCCATGGGGTCGCGAAGAGTCGGACACGACTGAGTGACTTCACTTTCCCTTTTCACTTTCATACATTGGAAAAGGGAATGGCAACCCACTCCAGTGTTCTTGCCTGGAGAATCCCAGGAACAGCGGAGCCTGGTGGGCTGCCGTCTATGGGGTCGCACAGAGTCAGACGTGACTGAAGCGACTTAGCAGCAGCAGCAGAATCTGCAGAGAGGTGTGCAGGGCGCGAGATTGTCAGCGTAACTGGTAACTTGGGGGACATTCTCAGGGCTCTCCTTGTCGCAGTGATAGTTGAATGACTTAAGGTTTCTCTCCCTGACCTGCTGTCCTGATTTCCTTCCCGGGGAATCTGGGCCCGCCAGGCCCTGTGCTTCAGTTGACTCATTGGAATGCCAGGTGTCTCCCTCTCAGGGTCTGGTGAGGTGAGATTACAGGGCTTCCCTGGTGGCTCAGACAGTAAAGAATCTGCCTGCAATGCTGGAGACCCAGGTTTGATCCCTGGATTGGGAAGATCCCCTGGAGGAAGGCATGGCAACCCATGCTGGTATTCTTGCCTAGAGAATCCTGTGGACAGAGGAGACTGGCAGGCTACAGTCCATGAGGTCACAAAGAGTCAGATACGACTGAGCGACTAACACTTTTCAGAATACGTTAGGAATAGAGGTGATGTAGAAATTTCACCAGGATCTGTGGGGTTGGGATTTTCATTTGAGGTTATGTCCCCTAAGTAACCAGCTGGTCTTTATGTCTGCATAAGCAAAGGTCATCCTGTGTTGCTTTCAGCCCCTGGAGTAACAGGATCCGAGTCCCCGCTGCCTGTAGAGTGAGCACAGACTGTGGGCCACTGTCTGGGCCTGGTGTCCCTGCCCCCACCCCTGGAGAAGGAACCCAAACTGTGCGCAGACACAGGGGTCAGAAAGGAAAGGCTCAGCTGCAGGCCACCTGCAGAAAGTCTTCAGAAGCCCTCAGAGGTCGTCTTCCATCTGCCTCTTTTGAGAAAGAAAAAGCCTTATTGAAAGTTATTTTCATGAAGCAATGTGAAAAGTGGCAGAAGTCTTCAAGCACAAAGAAAGGGAAACCACACCGTGCCCTCCCAGCAGAGGGGCGGCTGCTGTGGTGTCTGTGCCCTGTGTCACACCAGGGTCGGCAACTCAGGAAGCCCCAGCTCACCCCCGCGTGGACTGTCACCTGTGTCAGCCCGTTGGTGGCTGGCCATCGACCTGCCCAGCTCGGGGCAGGGAGGGCTGGAACTGGAGCCGGGAGTGGGAGGCTCGGCTCACGGGCCAGGCTGCAGCCTTGCTCGGCCCTGGGGCAGGTGGACAGGCGGCCGCCAAGGTCTCGATGAGCCTGGGCACTGTCCTCTCCAGTCTGGGCTCTTCCGAACCCGTGGTGGTTTCCAGCTTCTGTCATTCAGGGCAGCACTGACCTAGTTGCCCCAGTCTCTGCTGTCTGGGGGCTGGACTTGTGAACATACAGGAAGCCCCGGGGGCTGGTCAGCCAGGAGGGGATGGGGAGGGTGGGCATCAAGACGGCCTGGGCTGGCACGGGAGACCCCGCCCTTCTGGGGCATCAAGGCGAGGGCCTGGGCTGGCACGGGAGACCCCGCCCTTCTGGGGCAGCAAGGCGGGGGCCTGGGCTGGCACGGGAGACCCCGCCCTTCTGGGACGTCAAGGCGAGGGCCTGGGCTGGCACGGGAGACCCCGCCCTTCTGGGAAGTCAAGGTGAGGGCCTGGGCTGGCACGGGAGACCCCGCCCTTCTGGCTCTGCAGCCAGGCTTCCCCGGGGGGCCCCAGAGGGGGCTAGTTTCCCTTTGTCCTGAGCAGCCTGTCGCCAGAACAGAAGTGAGCCTTCAGGGAGGGCCCCGGGAGAATGGTCTTGTGCTGGCAAAGGAGGCCCCGGGCACATCACCCGCTGTGGGGAAACCTTGTTCGGGGGCCAGAGGCCCTGCCAGGACCCGGGGCCCACACACTGGACACCCCCTCGTCGTCCACTGTCCTGCCCGACCCCCCACCTCCTGAGTGGACCGGCCTCCCTGCAGGCGGTCAGGGACGCCTGCCCTGCGCCCCTGCGCTGGGCGTGTGGGATGTGGAGACGGGGACTCTTCTGAAGTTACCAATACGTGGTGTTCCTTTTGTTGGTAAGTGTCAAGTCTAAATACCTGCTGTTTTTCCTCAGAGGTTGACAGATATTTTCAGACGCTACGATACAGACCAGGATGGCTGGATCCAAGTGTCATATGAACAGTATCTGTCCATGGTCTTCAGCATCGTATGACCCCGCGTTTCTGCAAATACCATCATGACTTACGGAAAAAAAAGACTGAAAATGCCAAATCTCTTACCTTTAATGAAACAAGCACCAGTGCAGTTAGACACTGCTCTTTCTTTAGATTTTGTATAACTACTATTTGGGGACCCAACTGTATATATGTGGATAAGCTGGTTAGCGTTTCCCAGTTGTAACAATAGTTATATCTTTCCTCAGATACAGACATTTGATAGGAGGCTGTTTAATTGTGCCATGAGGTAATATATAATAATGTTTCAGGTATTCTGCTTGCAAAAAACTTATCATGTGCTTTTTCAGATAGCTCTAGTTCTGGAGTGGAAACACTTTATTAGCCAATAGGAACTTTAAATATGTGGAACTTGCACAGAAGGCCACTCACGTGCCTTACTTTTTAAAGGGGGTTTACTGTATTCACCTGAACGTGCAGCATAAGCAATAAAGCACGCGTGTCCTTGTGCCTGCCCATCTCAGCTGCGCTCACCTGGTGCTCCGAGGGGTTCGGCAACCTGGGCTGTGCCCTGGCCCTGGCCATGGGAGTCCCAAGGTCTGTCCCTCCTCTGTGACACTTGGTAAAACTTCTTTGGAAACACAGAGCCAAATTTGATTTGGAAAGGGGTGGCTCTTTCACTTCCTAGGGATGCACCTCTGCCCTCTGATGGGCTTGACCAGAGCTTGTCACAGGTGAAGGTGTGCAGGGAGTGCGCCAGCCCTGCCATTGGTGCCCAGCCGGCCCAGGCTCCCTGCGCTGCCCCCAGACACGCCTCGGGCTCCTTCTGTGCCCGCCCCGTTTAAACGTGCCTCCGTAAACCAGGACTCTGGGCGGGTGTCAGCGACCCATAAATGGATCTGGGGTGCCAGAAACGGGGGGTCCATTTTGGGGACCTGTGCTGGTGGGAGATCGGAGCTTTGAGGGCTGTGGATTTTATCTGCAGTGTGGTTATGAGGAATGGCATCAAGCACGGTACCTGGGGTTGAGATGAAGAATCTGTGGGGCTCCAGCCGGCCTTGTGAGCTCTTGGGCGAAGGTCCAGGGGTTCTCTGAGGCTTCCACACCTTTACCCTTCGTGGATCTCTGCACTTGGAAACACCGCTGAGGACGCCAGCCCACAATCACAAGCTGTACTCCAGAGGCCGGTTCTCAGATTCCTGACTCTTGAGGCCTGGGACATCTGGGTGTGCAGCTGGACTCCTTGTACCTGGTACCCACTGCCTCAGCCAAAACTGCCCCTAGTCTATCTCCCTGTCTCCCAGTAGACAGAGATGGGCCCACTTCCCCTGGAGGTTCCACACTAGACAGGTGTAGACAATGGGCCCACAACCCTGGAGGTTCCCCGGTAGCAGAGATGTAGACAGTGGGCCCCTCCTCCCCTGGAGGCTCCCCAGTAGGCGGAGGTGTAGGCAGTGAAACCCACTTTCCCCTGGAGATTCCCTAGTAGATGGAGGTGTAGACAATGGGGCCCACAACCCTGGCGGTTCCCCGGTAGTGGAGATGTAGACAGTGGGCCCACTTCCCCTGAAGGTTCCCCAGTGGATGGAAGTGTAGACAGTTGGCCCCTCCTACCCTGGAGTTTCCCCAATAGATGGAGGTATGGACAGTGAAACCCACTTCCCCTGGAGATTCCCGAGTAGATGGAGGTGTAGACAATGGCGCCCACTTCCCCTGAAGGCTCCCCAGTAGACGGAGGTGTAGACAGTGAGTCCACTTCCCCTGAAGGTCCCCAGGTGTGGATCGTTGGTCCCAGTGGATGGAAGTGTGGACAGCACGGTCGCTCTCCCCTGGGAGGTGCCGTGCTTGTTCATCTCGTGAGCTCTGGCCTGCACAGACTGCAAGCTTAGAGCGAGGGCAGGCAGCCCACACTTGCACTTCAGGCCCCTGTGATGTGGGCCCTTCCCCGCTCTCATGATGGCCTCCCTCTCCTCCCCGCCCCCACCCCTGCAGTGCCTTAGGCCCTGGATCCCCCTGGACCCCAGGATCCGGGATCTCTGAAGCTGGTCTGGGGTGACAGCAATTCCCAGCTTCACTGAGGAACCTGCCCCTTGCACAGCCTGACTGATTTCTGGAGACCCCTGGGGCCTGTGCCCAGACAGAGCAGACAGTGGGTTGCTTGCTCTCAGTGCAGGTCGGCCGCAGGCAGGAACCTGTGCACGTGTGATTGGGGATGTCCCCCAATTCAGGCAAGTGAGGGAGAGGGAAGCTGCAGAACTGCAAAGAGGTCTGATGTGATAGAGATGTGCTCAGGTGGTACAGCACACAGTTGGTGAAGGTACACACGTGGGTGGTGGAGACGCATGCGTGGGTGGTAGGGGTACCCACGGGCAGTTCAGGTGCACAGCTGGGGTGGTCTGGTATATACTCTGCACGGACCCTCTCGGACTCTAAGGTTTGTACCAGTGCACATACAGGCGTGCACACAGGAAGATGGGGACCCCTTCCCTCCAGGGCCACACCCGACTGGTCTCACGCCAGTTGGCCACACGGGGGCGGTGCTGTGCCGCCTGGAGGGCCGCCTGACCCTGGGTCTCACTCAGACCGGAGCCCTGACCACAGGTGTGGAATTTCCAGAAGCAACGGAGAAACCCAAGGGATTGGGTCACAGGTCATGAGGATGGAAACAGCTCTGGGGCTTTTCCTTTGTCAGGATGCTCCACACTCAGGCCAGCCCGGAGCCCTTGAGAGTCGGTTCGGGGATGGGGCAAAAGAAGGGCTGCCGGGAAGCCGGCCCAGCCTTGGGGGGCTCAGGGTGGGGCCATGCAGGGG
>SJYX01001061.1:525512-536497 GCA_006410675.1 Oreotragus oreotragus | reverse complement strand
GGGGGGGGGGGGGGGGGCGGGCGGTCTGTGCCAGCTCCAGCCGCCGGGGCCAGCAGACCACGCCTGTGGTCTGTGTGCCGGTGAGGACTTCAGGGTGGTCCTGGGCAGAACTTGGACTTGGACCTTGGGCATTGTCCACTTCTTGATTTGGCCCCAGAGTAGGGCGGCCGCGGGGACAGGGGCACACACGCTGGGCGGGTGTGGGCACCCCTCTGGAGCTGTGGGCACCCCTCTGTGGTGTGGGAGGCTCTTTTATTTTTGCTTTTTGCTGATGTGTATTTTGTGAAGTGGACAACTAGTATTTTTACCGTGAAAGGGTCTCAGGAAAGCCCAGATTCCTCCGAGCAGCAGAGTCAGCTCAGAGCGCCGGGAGGCGGCCCCACACTGCCTGGTGGTGCGTTTCTGGGGAGGATGGCTCAGGCCTGCCAGGGCCGCATCTGTTTGAGGAGAGTCTGCAAGTGGTCAGGAAAATGGAGCCCGCACTGAGGGTCCCTAGGGCACGGCGAGGCTCTTCCAGGGAACAGCAGCGTCCCGGGCTCCTCCCCCGCTCTTGACGGGGCACCGGGCGTGTGCCTGTTCGCTCTGGTGCTTTTTGCCATAACTTGTGTTTTTAGGGCCTTACCATCCTGGGGCTTTGTGGGCTGGCTGTGGGCACGTGGGGGAGGCCTACCCCGGGGAGCCGGGATCCATCTCAAGTCCTGCTGCTGGAGGGGGTTTGCACAGAGGGAAGTGAGGGGTCAGCACCACCCCTCGATGTGCCCCCCCCGGCTCATCTTCCCTGTCACCCCCACCCTGCGCCACCCTGATCCAAGCCTTGGGGAATAGCCTCGTTTAGGGAATAGTGGTGCTGGGGAGGGGTCTCCGGGGGCCCCCCACCACTTTGGGTCCTGACGGGGCTCAGCGGGTCTCTGAGTGCCCGGCCCCTCTCGGGTGCGGGGGAACGTCCCTGGCCAGTGTCCCCTGAGGCTGGGCCAGTTCTGCGTGCGGCTCAGTCCTCTCCTGCCGGCATTGAGAGGCCTTGCAATTCAGATGGCATGACCTCGCCCTCTGGGTCCCAGGCCCCGAGGCTCTGACCTGGCTTCCCAGAGAAGGGCAGGCCTGCTAGCTGTGGCTTCGGGTGAGCTGAGAAGGCTGGACCCTACCCAAGCATCTGCCCACCCATCCCTCTCCGGCCTGTGGCCACCAGGCCCCACTCACCCGCCCCAGCCCGTCTCCAGAGCTCTCGTTTCCTCAGACTCATCACCCCGCAGCTTCAAAGCCAGCTGTCGCCCCCCAAGCCCTGCAGCTGCCCCCCTGCCTAGAAGCCACCCCAGCATTGCCAGGAGCACCCCAGCCCAGCCGCCCTGCCCTGCCGGGAGCACCCCAGCCCAGCCGCCCTGCCGCTGCGTGGTCCTTTTCTGCCACTCCCCATTTTCCTGGCCACTCCAGACATTTTATTTCTATTTATATAGAAATTTGTGTTCTTTGTTTTTAGTATGGTAACATTCAATTCGATAAAATTGACCATTAAAGAATTTACAGTTCCGTGGTATTTATTGAGTATATTGCCAAAGCTGTGCAACTACCACCTCTAATTACAAAACATTTTCTATACCCGTCAAGCAGTCGCTTCCCCGCCTTTTTTCCTCTGGCCCCTGGCATTCATCTACTTTCTGGACGTTTCCTCTTCGTGGAATCGGGGTGCATCCTCGGGGCCGGCCTTCCGTCCCAAAGCGTCACATCTCCAAGCTCCACCCGTGTTGCAGGACGTCAGGACTTCACTCCTTCTTACAGCGAGTGGAGTCCACCGTGTGTGGGGGCCACGCTTTGCTTATCTGCTCATCAGCTCGTGGGCATTTGGGCCGTTTCTGCTTCTTGGCAGCTGTGAACAATGTGCTCTGAGTGTGTGCTTTCAGTCCTCTTGGGAGAGGAGTGGAGTCGCTGGGTCGAACAGTGACTCTGTGTTGCCCTTTCTGAGGAAATTCTCAAACGCTTTCTACAGGAGCTGTGCCATTTTCCATCCCCACCAGCAAGACACTTGGGACCCATTTTCCCTACATCCTCACCAACATTTGTCGTTCTCCTTTTTAAAAAAATTATAGTCGTCTTTGTGGGTGTGGAGTGGTGTCTCACTGTGGGCTTGATTTGCATTTCCCTAGTGACTCTTGATGTTGGCCATCTTTTTATGTACCTGGGGACCATTTGTATGCTTTTTGAGGGAGAAATATCTGTTCAGGTCCTTTGCTCATTTTTAATTAGCTTGTTTGTCTTTTTGTTGTCGAGTTTTAAGAGTTCTTTTTATGGCCTGGATGCTAGACTTTATCAGATATGTGATTTCTATTTAATATTCTCTGTGTGAATGTCCCTTCACTTTCTTGATAGTGTCCTTTGAAGTCCACATTTTAAATCTTGATGAAGTTCAATTTATCTCATTTTTCTTTTCTTACTTATGCTTTTGGTGACATATCTAAGAATCCATTGCCAAATTTAAGGCTGAAAGAAGCATAGCATTATGTTTCCTTCAAGAGTTTCACAGTTTTAGCTCCTACCCTCAGGTCTTTAACTGACCGGTCGACTTTTGTCAGTGGCAGGTGGTTCCCCCGTCCTTCAGGGTGTGCATGTCCAGCTGTCCAGAATCTTTTGGTGGGGGGCCCTTCTTCCCCATCGAAGGGCCTCGTTGTTGAAAATCCATAGACCACACATGTTTATTCTTATGCCACATCTCTCTTCAAAGCCCTTTAAGCCCTTTTATTATGAAAGTTTTCAAACCTTCTACAAAAGTGGAGAGAATTTTATAACAAGCCCGATTTATTCATCAAGCAGCATGAACCCCACCCTACTCCCCAGATTACAATCGCCGACATGTCATTTTTTCACAGGTGTTAGCCTATATGTATCTCTAAAATGTGTAGACTTTTAAAATTAGCCTTTTATGTTTTTTTTTTACTTAATTTTTTAAAATTGAGAGACTTTAGTTAATCGAAAGAAGTATCGGCAACAGTGAAAAGAGAGCTCAAAAGGGTATTTAGGACTGAGGGAGGTGCCCAGAGGGCTTGTTTGGGTGTGGGGGTTCAGGCTCCAGGAGAGTGGGGATGGTTGCCCTGCTTCCCGGCCCCCGGCACGGGTGGGCAGGAGCACGCAGGTGGTGGGCTGCGTGGGAGCCGGAAGCCCCTGGTGGTGGCCGGTGTCCCATGGCACTCACTGCGGAGGAGAGGTGCTGGGAGGGCCCGGCCCGTGGAGCAGGCAGGTGCCTGGCACGCGGGGTCCCCGGGGACCGTCCCCCGCGTCCTGTCGATGCCGGGGCGCCGCCTCGTCCCCCTCCTGGCCTCTGTGCTGCAGCTGCGTAGGTCGTAAACCCCACAACACATTGTTGTCGTTGTTTAAACAGTTAATATCTTTTAAAGATATTTAAATGGTAAGGAGGAGTCCCGCATTTTTGCCCGTGCAGTTACCACTTCCTCTGCTTTCTGTTCGTCTGTGGATCCACGTTTCCATCTGGTATCATTTTCCTTTGGCCTGAAGACACTCTTTCACATTTCTTATAGTGTGGGTCAGCTGGCAACGAGCGCTTTCAGCTTTTTCATGTCTGAAAAAGTCTTTATTCAGCCTTAATTTTGCGCAGTGATTTTCAGCATCAGGAATTTTGCTCTCGTGCCTTTTCCTTCGGTGCTTTAAGGGTGCGGCTCCTGTGTCCTCCGCGCCGTGTTTCTCAGGAGGCGTCTGTGGTCACACCTGCCTGTGCCCCTCTGTGCCCAACACTGTGGCCTCTGGCAATGCTCAGATTATCCTCTTTATTGCTGGTTGTGAGCAATTGAATTTCGACATGCCTTGTATAGTTTTTCCCTCTTTCTTATGCTTGGGATACACTGACTTCTTGAATCTGTAGGTTTGTATTTTTCACTGGACAAATTTCTGCTATTCTTGCTTACTTCTGTCACCTCCTTTGCCCTCCTATTCTTTACATATTAAGCCTCTTGAAATATCTAAATATTTAACGTTTATTTTGATGCTATTATAAATGGTGTGTTTTTTTCAATATCTGTGTCCAGTTGTTCATTGTATGGAAACACAGTTGACTTTCCTATATTGTCCTTTTTCTCTGTGACCTCACTGAACTCAGTTATTATAAGGGGTTCGTCGTAGCCAAATTTTGTTACTTTCCTTGTGTACCGTCATGTTGTCTGTGAGCATTACGGGGTGATGAAGAGGACACCTCTGTCTCATTCGCGCCTCTGGGGCCGTGCTCAGCCTTTCACTCTTGGGTGTGAGACGTCAGCTGTACGTCTTTCCGTAGACGCCTTTTATCAGGCTGGGCTTCTCCAAGGCTGAGATGGTAAAAAACCCATCTACATCTCGGGAGACCTGGGTACGATTCCTGGGTTGGGAAGATCTCCTGGAGAAGGGAATGGCAACCCACTCCAGGCTTCTTGCCTGGAGAATTCCATGGACAGAGGAGCCTGGTGAGTTACACTTCATGGGGTCACAAAGAGTTGGACACACATGAGTGACTAACACTTTATCAGGTTAATTAAGTTCCTTCTATTCCTAGTTTCGGGGAAGGCAATGGCACCCCACCCCAGTACTCTTGCCTGGAAAATCCAATGGACGGAGTAGCCTGGTGGGCTGCCGTCTATGGGGTCACACAGAGTCGGACACGACTGAAGTGACTTAGCAGCAGCACTCCTAGTTTAATGAGAGTTTTAAAAATTATTCTACATGGATTTGGCCTAATGCATTTTATATATGTTGAGGTGACCATATATATTTTTCTTTTGTTCATAAATAAAGTGAATTATACTCAATTTCTTGAATTCCTTGAGCAAACCTCACTTGTGATATGTTTTGCTCTTTATATATTTCTGGTTCCCATTTGCTAACATTTAATTGAAGATTTTTGTGCCTGTGTTCATGAGGTATGATTTTTGTCTATAGTTTACTCAAAACATCTTTGGTTTTAGTATCAGGGAATGCTGAACTTAAATAAATTAGTTGTCAGTTTTAAATTTGATTTTTAGTTTTTTGCAGAGGACTGCGTGGTTTCTTCCTTAAATTGGTAGAATCCACCAGTGACTCCACCTGGGCTTTTGCTTTTGTTTGTCATAGGAGTAGATACAGGCTAAGCAGGTTATTTTTCTTGAGTGAGTTTGTTAGTTTATGTCCTTCAGGAAACTGGTCCGTTTCATCTAAGCTGCTGAATCTGTGGGGAGAGTTTGTCTGAGACCCCTTAGGGAAAGTGTTATTGCTCAGTTGTGTCTGACCCTGTGCAGCCCCATGGACTGCAGCCCGCCAGGCTCCTCTGTCCATGGAATTCTCCAGGCAAGAGGGGGCTGCCATTCCCTCCTCCAGGGGGTCTTCCCCACCCAGGGATTGAATCGGGTTAAATGGGTTAAGTTCTTTACCATCTGAGCCACCAGGGAAGCCCCTCAGTCTCCTTGGACTGCCATGACAAGACACACAGGCTCGGTGGCTTAGACACCACCTGTGAAGAGTGAGGATCTATTTCGCACAGTTCCAGCGGCCGTGAAGTCCAGGATCGAGGCGCCTGCTGACCTGACTTCCGGTGAGAAGGGGCTCTTCAGCGCGCACGCAGGGAAGAGTGTTGTGCTGTCTTTCCCTCTTGTGAGGCCAGCAGTTCTGGCAGGGCAGGGCTCCGCCTGGAAGACCCCGTTTAGCCCCAGTCGCCTCCTTGAAGGCCGGTCTCCAGGGGCGTCAGGTGTGGGAGCAGGGCTCTAGCTCGGGAGCTTGCAGGGCGCACGGCTAAGCTCACGGCCGTGGCCGCTTGTCTCTTCTGATGGCTGTGGGATCTGCGGTGATGCCGCTTTGTTACCAAAAGAGTGAGGTGGGCTGCTTGCTGCAAAATCTCTTACCAAGAGGGATGTGGGGTCTGGCTACTCGCTGCCCAAAAGCCAGTAAACAGGCCAGGTTTGTGGAAACTTTGCTTCATTTCAGATGCTGGCAGCTGGGACGGAGAGAGGATGGCAGACGTCTGTCCAAAGGCTGACTTCCATCCCCCTACTGGCAACCAACAGGGCAAGAGCTTCTATAGGCAGAAGTTGGGGTGAGGGGGTTTCTACGTGCAGAAACAGCACAGTCAGCTCTGACAGTCATCTTCAAATTGGGCATCAGGGTCTGACCAGCATCGTCTTGTGGTTTTAGGTGCAGTTAATTTTCAGCTCCGGGGCCAGTTTGTCACCATTTCTTTGAGGCCAGTTCCTGGGTACAGTCTGGCCATCATGCAGTTTAAATTCTCCCTCTGGTGTTTCAGTGCCTATAAGACAGCTCACAGGATATGGCTCAGGATATTACGTATAGCCTTCGAGAAAGAGCCGAAGGTCCTTGACTTAATGCCTGCGTTGCTATTCAGTCTCTGTTTTCCTTCGTTTCTTCGTCTCTCACTTCTCCAGTTAAGCTTATTCTTTGACTAAAGTTTTCTGCAGACAAAAGACAGGCAGAGCAATTGGTAGGGGGCAAGGACCATAGGGTCCGGCTCTGTTTCACCTTCTTTTATTCATGATATTGGTGATTTGTCTCGTCTCTATTTTTTGATCAGCCTGGCAAGAGGTTTATCAATTTTGTTGGTCTTTTCAAAGAACCAGCTCTTGGCTTCGTTTACTTTTCTCTGTTTTTCTAAGTTTCACTGAGGGACTTCTCTGGCAATCCAGTGGGTGGGACATTGCTTTCTGATGCAGGGAGTGCAGGTTTGATTTGTGGTAGGAAGCTAAGATCCCACATGCCTCCAGGTCAAAAAAACCCCCAAAACAAACAAACAGAAGAAACATAAGTTTTCTTGATATTTCCTTTTTATTATTTCCACCTTTCTGCTTGATTTGGATTTATTTTCTTGTAGTTACTTAAAGTGGAAGCTTAGGTTACTTACCTGGAACCTTTATTTTTTTCCTACTATAAACATTTAATGTTACCAGTGTCCGTCAAAGTACTGCTCAGCTGTACCCCATAAAGTCTGATGTGTTGTATTTTCATTCAATTCAAAATACTTTTAAATTTCTTTGAGACTTTCTCTTTGACCTGTGGTTATTTGCTTACCAGATAGCTGTGAATTTTCCATATAGGTTTCTAGTTTAATTCCATTATTGTTAGAGAACATACTTTGTATGATTTTTATTCTTTTAGGGCTGTTAAGGACGGCTTTACATTTCAGAATATGGTCTGTCTCGAATGCTCCAACTGCAAAGAGTGTGGGCTCTGCTGCTGCTGGGTGAGGTGGTCGGTATATGCTTCAGTTAGCCGATGCCTGCTGCGTGGGTATTCCACCACTTTTGTGATTTTCTGCTTATTCGCTTCATGCATTTTGAAGCTCTGGGTGGGGTATTGTCATTGAGAAAGACGGCCTGGTCATGCACTGCATCCCTTTCTGTGCTGGTGACTCTCCCTTGTCTGAAGTCAACGCTGTCTGACACTCAGCTACTCACACAGCTACTCCAGCTGGACTTTGGATCGGTGTATCCTTTTTGATCCATTTACTTTACCTACTTTTGTCAGTAGTCAAAGTGTGTTTCTTATGCTTAGAGTGGATTCATGACATGTTTCTGGCATTTTCACATCACTTGCTGAACGTGGAGGAAAGGGTGGAAATCGTGAGTTTGAATCTGCTTCCTCTTCCAGGTTGGACAGTTGAGGCCCGGCAGGGCTGCTGGCCTCCTCTCCGCGTCTGCTGGCCTGGAGCCTGACGCTGAGGCGTCGCTAGTCTACAGGGCGTCCGTGAGGCTCAGCCCCACTGCACGGGAAACCAAGGTTCTGACGTGTGTCCTGAGGTGATGGGCAGGCTGCCCAGCCTCGGGCCACGGTCACGGGGCTGCTCCCTCGGCCGGTGATCGCATCCACACCGCGGGTGGCGGCCACCAGGCCTGGTCAGCGGGCTCAGTGCAGCTCTGAGTTAGTGGCCAAAGCGGATGCCCTGTGTGGTGGCGTCTAGAGAGATTTTACGTAGACAAGAGGAAGCCTGTGTGCCCAGAAGCGCAAGCCTTGGGGGAGGTAGGCAGCTGGGAGGGACAGACGGGCCACAGGCAGCAGGGGGGGCACCTGCCCGGAGCCCTGACCCAGCACTCAGCCCTCTGTGCCTGCGGCCTGCTGTCCTGCTGGAGCAGCAACTCCTGGGTTCAGTCGCATCAGGGGGTCTACCTTCCCGGAGCTTTCCCAGCACAGGGCTGTCCTCTCAGGAGCGCGGTGACAGTACCGGGTCCTCGGGCCACCCCGGGGACCCAGGGGCTGCCTGTGGAGAGGGGGCATGGCAGGAGCCAGCTCCCACGCTCAGGGCCTGGGCCTGGGGGCCGTGGTTCACACCGGGGGCGTCATGCCCTCACGTGCCTCGCTGTGGGGGCCCATGCCCAGGCCACCGCCTCGGGGTTTGGGGTGAGGTGTGGTCACCAGCTCCGTTCACGTGACCGACTTGATGCTCCCTGTCTTTTAGGGCCTGAGACGATGATCCCACCGGGGGAGTGCCTGTACGCCGGGAGGAAACGCAGAAAGCCCGTTCAGAAACAGTAAAGTATCATGTCTTTGCTGACGGCTACTGATGGAGGGGAGGCCTTGTATTTTCATTGGAAAAAGTGAATTTTAGGAGGAAAGCAAGTGAGGCAAGGGTTCTGTCAGGCCTTCCTGAGGGCCAGGCACCCTCAGGATACTGGGGTCTTGGCTGCGGGGCACGGGGGCAGGACCCTGGGCCGCCTTCCCAGCCCTGATTGCAGCTGAGGTCCGACCAAGGGGTAGCCCCTGCCCGGGTGAGACTGTTTCCGGCTGGATACTCCCCAGTGCCCCTGGGCTTCACCCCAAGTGAGAGGAGACCGGGGCTTGTCCTCCAACCTCCAGGAGGCGGAGTTGAGGGGTGCCCCCAGTGCAACCCCACCAGTCCTGTCTGTGGCTGCCCAGTGCAGCTCGGGGCCACCACCGGGCACCCTGCAGTCGTGTCTGTGTGGGCGTCTGGGTTTCTGTGACCCAGGCCACCCTCCGGCCCCTGGGGGCTGTAGGACCCATGAGAGGTTGACAGGAATGGGGGCCCCTCCAGCCCCAAGGATGGGCTGCAAGACTGGTGAGGCTGGACTTTGGAAAGTGGCTGTCCCCTGAGTCAGCTGTGTGGCTTCTGTAACCTTGGGATGGGGCTGGGGGCAAGTGTGCAGCCTAGTGTGTGGGGGGCAGGGGGACAGCACAGTTGTATACCCAGGGAGAGGCAGGGCGATGTCCTCAGCTCCTCTGCTCTGGTGAGAACGCTTGTCTCCTTGGATAGGGAAAGAAAGGACCTGGAGACACAGCTGTGTGCACTGGGATCTGGGGCGGGGGTGTGTCCACCAGGATCCAGGGGCCATGTCCACACCTGGGGGCTGAGAGCAGTAACGCACAAACCAGCCAAAACAGTGTTGATCGGGGCAGCTCCCTACCCCTGTGCACAAGGGGCCGGCCGTGTTTGCACACCTGGCAGTGTGCCTGTGACATTGCTCCTCCAGGGTTCCTTGTCCAGCAATTCAGGAACCGCGGCGTGGAGGCCCCAGCACTCTGCCAGCGCCTGCTCAGGCCGTCTCACGGGTGTCTGCTGTGACTTCGGGCCTCGTGTTGCGCTCTCGCCCGTCTTTGCGGAGGTGGCGGCTCTGGCCACGTGCTGGCCTTTCCTCGTGGGCCGAGCAGGCTCGTTGAGTGTTCACAGTGGGAGTGGTGGACGCCTCGGCTTTCAGAGCCCGCTCTGCAGCCCCTGCCTGCCCACGTCTGTGTCACCCTCGTGGACTCGGGGACGTGGGTCAGTGATGCAGACAGAGGGATGCGTGAGTTTCCTGCTGAGCTGGGGAGCTGGTGCCTCAGCCAGGATCAGCAGCCAGCAGCAAGCTCTCAGCTTGCAAGCAGGTGAATCCAGGCCGGACACAACAGGCACGCGTGTCCCTACAAGTGGTCCTGCTCAGGCCAGGAGCGTGCGTTTGTGACTTCACAGGTGTCCCCACACTGGCCGGCACTAGAGCCGAGTCCTGCTGGGCGCACGGTGCTCCTCGGGCTTCGGGGAACGTGAGTGCTTTGCTCAGACTCGAGCCTGGCAGACACGCTGTCTCCTTCTCTGCGACTGTCTGTGTTGACAGCTTTCGCTCACTTTTCTCTCAGATTGTTTGTGTTTTTGTGCTTCGTGATTTGTGAGAGCTTTTTGTACACTGGGGATACAGATTCTTGAACGTGTTTCACACACTTTCTCTCAGTTTTTATTTCACTTGCGGTATTCTTTGCCATGCAAAAAGCACTTAACTTTCATGTAGTTGAGTTTATTAATCTTCTCCTTTGTGGCTAATTCTATGCCACATTTAGAAAGGTCCTCCCTGTGTCAAGTTTATGAGAATTTTCCTAGAGGGCCTTGAATACACATTTAGAAGCTCTGAGCCCTGGAGTCTCTCCTGGTGGGAGCTGTGTGCTCTGAATCTGTCTCTCCTCCCCTGTGGCTGCTGGTTGTCAGGATCTCTGTTGGGTGAGCAGTGTTCTCACCGATTTGTCATGGTGATGGGTGTTCAGATCTGTGGTTTCAGGGACAGTGAAGGACACCTGAGCACACTCGCTCAGCTGTGCCTGTGGACGTGGCCCTGCTGGCCTGTCTGGGCACCAGTGTCTGTGGGTTGCAAAGGCTGGGGAGGCTGCTGGGATGTGTTCTAGGTGCCTGGGCCAAAGCCCTTGGGCTCTCCTGGGAGTGTGAGCCCCACGTGCCGGCTGTAGTCCTGCCCCCTCGCCAAGGCTGTGGGCTGTGGGTGGGCAAAGAAAGTCTGGAGCCTGCTGTCAATGGACTGCAGGTGGAATCTGCTAGAAGCCCAGGTAAGAACATGTTCCCCTGAGGCCCAGGGTGGGCCCACGCCAGAGCAAGCAAGGCAGGCTGCAGGGTCCCTGCCCCCCGCCCCCCGCCGCAAGGGGTGACCGGCCCCGCACCCCCTGTGGGGGGTGACTGTGTCCCCTGCTCCCCCTGTGGGGGGTGACCGGCCCCCGCCCCCCCTGTGGGGGGTGACCGTGTCCCCTGCTCCCCCTGTGGGGGG
>SJYX01001061.1:487835-503919 GCA_006410675.1 Oreotragus oreotragus | reverse complement strand
CTAAAGCTGAAACTTCAATACTTTGGCCACCTCAGGCAAAGTGTTGACTCATTGGAAAAGACTGATGCTGGGAGGGATTGGGGGCAGGAGGAGAAGGGGACGACAGAGGATGAGATGGCTGGATGGCATCACTGACTAGGTGGACGTGAGTTTGAATGAATTCTGGGAGTTGATGATGGACAGGGAGGCCTGGCGTGCTGCAATTCATGAGGTCGCAAAGAGTCGGACACGACTGAGTGATTGAACTGAACTGGACTGAAGCGATAAGAATTGTTAGAGTGAATATCTCTGTTTACATAGGCACAGAAAGGTTGAAAGTAAAAGGATGGGAAAAGATACATTGGAAAAATACTAACTGAAGTACATTTGGTAAAGCTAAGATCTTCCCTGGTGGCTCAGAGGTTAAAGCGTCTGCCTCCAATGCGGGAGACCTGAGTTCGATCCCTGGGTCAGGAAGATTCCCCTGGAGAAGGAAATGACAACCCACTCCAGTGTTCTTGCCTGAAGAATCCCATGGACGGAGAAGCCTGGTAGGCTACAGNTTTGGTAAAGCTAAGATCTTCCCTGGTGGCTCAGAGGTTAAAGCGTCTGCCTCCAATGCGGGAGACCTGAGTTCGATCCCTGGGTCAGGAAGATTCCCCTGGAGAAGGAAATGACAACCCACTCCAGTGTTCTTGCCTGAAGAATCCCATGGACGGAGAAGCCTGGTAGGCTACAGTCCACGGGGTCGCAAAGAGTCGGACACAACTGAGCGACTTCACTTCACTTCAAAGCTATATTAATGTCAAAAAATTGATTTTAGGGTGAAAAATATTACTGAGATCATGAGAGTCTATCATTTAAAAGTCATTAAGCATTTTTATTATCAAGCAAAGAGAATAATTTTAAATTTGTGTGCTTTTAATAACATCACCTCAAAAATATGAAACCAATATTGACAGAACTATAAGGAAAAATACATCAATTCATCATCAGAGAGAAAGATTTTAGATAGTTCTCTCAGTACTTGATAGATCAGAGAAATAAAAATCAGTAACAATTAAAGAAGATTTGAGCAATGCAAAGATATCCAACCAGTCCATCCTGAGGGAGATCAGCCCTGGAATTTCTTTGGAAGGAATGATGCTGAAGCTGAAACTCCAGTACTTTGGCCACCTCATGCGAAGAGTTGACTCATTGGAAAAGACTCTGATGCTGGGAGGGATTGGGGGCAGGAGGAGAAGGGGATGACAGAGGATGAGATGGCTGGATGGCATCACTGACTAGGTGGACGTGAGTTTGAATGAATTCTGGGAGTTGATGATGGACAGGGAGGCCTGGCGTGCTGCAATTCATGAGGTCGCAAAGAGTCGGACACGACTGAGTGATTGAACTGAACTGGACTGAAGCGATAAGAATTGTTAGAGTGAATATCTCTGTTTACATAGGCACAGAAAGGTTGAAAGTAAAAGGATGGGAAAAGATACATTGGAAAAATACTAACTGAAGTACATTTGGTAAAGCTAAGATCTTCCCTGGTGGCTCAGAGGTTAAAGCGTCTGCCTCCAATGCGGGAGACCTGAGTTCGATCCCTGGGTCAGGAAGATTCCCCTGGAGAAGGAAATGACAACCCACTCCAGTGTTCTTGCCTGAAGAATCCCATGGACGGAGAAGCCTGGTAGGCTACAGTCCACGGGGTCGCAAAGAGTCGGACACAACTGAGCGACTTCACTTCACTTCAAAGCTATATTAATGTCAAAAAATTGATTTTAGGGTGAAAAATATTACTGAGATCATGAGAGTCTATCATTTAAAAGTCATTAAGCATTTTTATTATCAAGCAAAGAGAATAATTTTAAATTTGTGTGCTTTTAATAACATCACCTCAAAAATATGAAACCAATATTGACAGAACTATAAGGAAAAATACATCAATTCATCATCAGAGAGAAAGATTTTAGATAGTTCTCTCAGTACTTGATAGATCAGAGAAATAAAAATCAGTAACAATTAAAGAAGATTTGAGCAATGCAAAGATATCCAACCAGTCCATCCTGAGGGAGATCAGCCCTGGAATTTCTTTGGAAGGAATGATGCTGAAGCTGAAACTCCAGTACTTTGGCCACCTCATGCGAAGAGTTGACTCATTGGAAAAGACTCTGATGCTGGGAGGGATTGGGGGCAGGAGGAGAAGGGGACGACCGAGGATGAGATGGCTCGACGGCATCACTGACTTGATGGACGTGAGTCTGAGTGAACTCTGGGAGTTGGTGATAGACAGGGAGGCCTGGCGTGCTGCGATTCATGGGGTCGCAAAGAGTTGGACACGACTGAGTGACTGAACTGAACTGAGCAATGCAAAAATCATGGACATACATAACACTGTACTCTGAAACTTACACTCACATCTTTTCAAGCCCACTTGTAACTTGTAAATATACTGAAAATATGCGTGCATGCTCAGTCACTTCAGCCGTGTCCAACTCTTTGCCACTGTATGGACTGTAGCCCACCAGGCTCCTCTGTCCATGGGATTCTCCAGGCAAGAATACTGGAGTAGGTTGCCATGCCCTCCTCCAGGGAATCTTCCCAACCTAGGGATCAAACCTGTGTCTCCTGCATTGCAGGCAGATTCTTTACCCGCTGAGCCACCTGGGAAGCCCATATTGAAAATATATTGGTCAATAAAGCAAGTCACAATAAATTTCAAAAGACAAAATCATGAAGAATGCATGGTGAGCCCTCAAGCCAGTTAAGCTGGAAATCTGTAGAAAAGATGACTTGAAAGCCCTTACATTTGGAAATAAACACGTTTGTAAATAACATAGATCAAAGTAGAAAACACAGCAGAACTGAGGAAATGTTTGCAAATCAAAATGTCTGTGTGCTCCTTTGTGTTGGACTCTTTGTGACCTCGTGGACTGAATACCACCAGCCTCCTCCATCCATCAAAATGTGTGGCTGCAGCTAATGCAAGTCTTAGAAATAAATCAACTTGAGGGTCTAATGTGAAAGAAGAAGGGCTGAAATTAACAAGCTAAGCATTCAGTGTTGCAAAAAAAAAAGTGAAATAAATAAAAAACGGTCATAGGAAATAATAAAGCATAAGGTATTCGTGCAATAGAAAGGTAACATACAATAGAATTCCTTTAAAATGATAAAACAGTAAAGATCTGGTGAGATTGATCAAAGAAAAATAGCAAACAGTATTAGGAAGTAAAAGGAACATTATATAGCATATTATATATAAAACATGATGATATATGCTACAGATATTTAAAAGATGGCTTGAAATTATTATGAACAAATTTATGCTAGTAGATTTGAAAATATGTGACTGCAGCCATGAAATTAAAAGACGCTTACTCCATGGAAGAAAAATTATGACCAACCTAGATAGCATATTCAAAAGCAGAGACCATTACTTTGCCAACTAAGGTCCGTCTAGTCAAGGCTATGGTTTTTCCTGTGGTCATGTATGGATGTGAAAGTTGGACTGTGAAGAAGGCTGAGTGCTGAAGAATTGATGCTTTTGAACTGTGGTGTTGGAGAAGACTCTTGAGAGTCCCTTGGACTTCAAGGAGATCCAACCAGTCCATCCTAAAGGAGATCAGCCCTGGGATTTCTTTGGAAGGAATGATGCTAAAGCTGAAACTCCAGTACTTTGGCCACCTCATGAGAAGAGTTGACTCATTGGAAAAGACTCTGGTGCTGGGAGGGATTGGGGGCAGGAGGAGAAGGGGACGACCGAGGATGAGATGGCTGGATGGCATCACGGACTTAATGGACGTTAGTCTGGGTGAACTCCAGGAGATGGTGATGAACAGGGAGGCCTGGTGTGCTGCGATTCATGGGGTTGCAAAGAGTCGGACACGACTGAGCAACTGAACTGAACTGAACTGAAATGCTTAGAAATATAGCTTATTAAAATTGACTCAAGAAAAAATAAAATACCCAAATAGTCATATGGCTATTTGAATGAGTGGTTAAAATCTTCCCACAGAGAAAAATCTAGGCCCAGACAGTTTTAAAGCAATTTCTACTAAACGTCAAAGGAAAAACAAGTCCATTCTATACTGAGTCCATGGTACAGAATTGTAACGGAGGTTCTGATGTGAACTCCCATTATGCACACAGACACACATACACACACACACACATGTGCCTGCACATGTGTGCCTGTCTATGTGTGTTTGAGCTCTGCCTGCTGAAGGGGCCACCCCAGTGCACGGGACACAGCTGGCCTTCAGACCTCAGTTTCCAGACACAGTTCACCACTGAAAGGGACTCATGCCTTCTGGCCTCTGCCCAGAGCGAGAGCAGAGAAAGGACAAGATGAGCGTAGATCGTCCATGCTGGACAGCAGGGCTGTGTTCAGAGCACGAGGGGACATACCACTGGGACCCGGGCCTCCTGAGGGGGCTCCCCCTGGACCCGGGCCTCCTGAGGGGTCTCCCCCTGGACCCGGGCCTCCTGAGGGGGCTCCCCTGGCCACATCGAGACAGTCTCAGCATTAAGATGAACGAGGGTGGTGACAGATGATAATCCAGCCAATGAGATGGGACTCCCTAAATCCTCATGGATATAAGTGAATGAATAGCGAAACAGACACCATGATTCCTGGCCAGGAGCGAGAGCTCTGGACGGGTGATTGGCTCTAGACGGTGACTGTTGAGTGGAGGTGAATCATAAGGTAACCACTGTAGGAATACTTCAGGCTGGAAATGTCAGTGCATGCTAAAATTGGTGAAAGTGAGAAATGGAATGTTTGAGTCTTGAAAAACAAAGTATATAAAAAGAGGGAAGCCCTACGTGGGGAAAGCCAGCGCACACTGTCCCCGTGACCAAGCGTGGCCTCACCAGTCCTGGAAGAAGCTGACCCCGTGTGCCAGGCCGCAGGGTGTGTGAGGACACTTCTTAGTTTTGTGATGTTCCCCCTGGACATGCTGAGGACTCAGCAGCAAACCGGACCTCAAGGCAGCCTGCAGAGCAACTTGTCCCGTCTTGAGTCGAGAAGGACCGGGGCATCTGGATGGAGAGTAGCCCGTGCCTGGCTGAGAGGATGCTCTGGGCAGTCGGTGAAGCCCCGGGGAGTCTCTGGGCAGAGGACGTTGGGTGTCGTTCTTACAACATTTCTGCAAGCTTGACATTGTCTCAAAACACAAACAAAAAGAAGGAATAGAGAAAGCTGTGGACCTGGGAGATGGCTGAGGGTATGAGTCAAGGGGAGAAGCTGGAGGAGGAGCGGCGGGGAGGGTGGGGCGGGGGCGGGCAGGGGCTGATGCTCCTAGAGCTCACCTCGAGCTTTTAGGGGAAGGGACCAGTCCTGTTGCAAGGGAAGAGTGTGCTCAGAGCAGCAGGGTTTCTTGCAGCCACGTTACCATCAGCGGTTCCACAGGCTGAGCCATGGGCCCCTGAGGGGACAAGTGCTGGGAGGGAGTGGAGGGGGCTTCTGGGGGCATCTGGCCCAGCTTGCCTGCAGCCACTTCATGACCAGGCCCCGGGGTCTCCCTTCTCCAAGCATTTGCTCAGAGTCACCTCTGGAGGCCTCCTCCAGCCACACTGGGACCATCCGTGCTGGGCTGTGTCCCCGGACGGGGGTGGAGACTGACCCAGCCATGGAAGGCCCCAAGCACCTGGGCAGAGACCTCCCCACACCCCCTGCCCAATCGGCCCTGCCTGTGGGTGGTGAGTCGGGCAGGACTCTGGTGGAAACGACCCCTGGAGTCACTGGTGGTGACCGATGGGCTCCAGGTTGGGTGACGTGCAAGTTCTGTACTTGGAGGCTTCTTTGTAACTTTATTCACAAACTCATCCTATGCACACGCGTCAGACACTGTGACAGCCAGGCTGGCCCCTCTTCCAGATCCAGCCTGTCCTTGGCTGGAGCTGCCCTGAGGGCAGTCTGCCCCTTCAAGCCCCTCCGACCTGGAGTCCTGACCTGGTGTCATTGTAGATGAGCAGGAGCTGGAGGAGGATCAGCGGGGAGGATGGGGCGGGGGCGGGCAGGGGCTGGTGCTCCTAGGGCTCGCCTCGAGCTTTTAGGGGAAGGGACCAGTCCTTGTGCAAGGGCAGCGAGCGCTCTGAGCACCCTCTTATCTGTCTGTCTGTGAGTTGGCATCTTCGTCACATCCTGCGGACTCTTTCACTGTGGTGAAGGGCTCTCTAGTGGTGGTGATTGGCGGCTTGTGGTGGGGCTTGGGTCCCCAGCCAGAGAGAGGCCAAGTCGTGCCAGACCAGTGGTCAGTGACCAGGCCTCTGGCCCTTCAGCTTTGCAGAAAAGAATTCCCGCAAAGATGGAAGGTAGTGAAGCAAGTGTTCGTTAGGAGGAATAAGAGTACAGTGTATGTGGACAGACACAGGGGCAGACTCAGAGAGTCTCTAGAGTTGTGCCCTCGTGGCAGTTTGAATTACTTTTATGGGCATTTCTTCTGGGTTTCCTTTGGCCAATCATTTTGATTTCCCTGGTTTACAGTCCACATTTGATGTATCTCAAGATCCTCCCATGTGTTTGCATGCGTCCCTTAGCCAAGATGGATTTTACAAGGGATACGGGTAGAGAACATCCCTTGGCATAACTCCCCCTTAGACCTCCAAGGAGCCTTTATGTGCATATGTGGTTGGGGAGGTCTCCTGACTTCTAGAATGAGATATATGTGGTCTGGGCAGGGCCCAGCCTCCTGTCTTAATTGTCCTGCTACCCTCATTTTGGAGTTTCGTTCCACAGGGAATGACTCTCCAATTGCTTTACTCTGAGGGGTGGCATCTCCTCCTGCCTCAGTGGTGGGTGAGTTTACTTGCCCCACAGCTTGTGGGGTCTTGGTTCCCAACATGACCAGGCCTCTGGCCCTTCAGCTTTGCAGAAAAGAATTCCCGCAAAGATGGAAGGTAGTGAAGCAAGTGTTCGTTAGGAGGAATAAGAGTACAGTGTATGTGGACAGACACAGGGGCAGACTCAGAGAGTCTCTAGAGTTGTGCCCTCGTGGCAGTTTGAATTACTTTTATGGGCATTTCTTCTGGGTTTCCTTTGGCCAATCATTTTGATTTCCCTGGTTTACAGTCCACATTTGATGTATCTCAAGATCCTCCCATGTGTTTGCATGCGTCCCTTAGCCAAGATGGATTTTACAAGGGAGATGGGTAGAGAACATCCCTTGGCATAACTCCCCCTTAGACCTCCAAGGAGCCTTTATGTGCATATGTGGTTGGGGAGGTCTCCTGACTTCTAGAATGAGATATATGTGGTCTGGGCAGGGCCCAGCCTCCTGTCTTAATTGTCCTGCTACCCTCATTTTGGAGTTTCGTTCCACAGGGAATGACTCTCCAATTGCTTTACTCTGAGGGGTGGCATCTCCTCCTGCCTCAGTGGTGGGTGAGTTTACTTGCCCCACAGCTTGTGGGGTCTTGGTTCCCAACCAGAGATTGGACCCTCGTCCCCCACATTGAAAGGCGGACTCTTAACCCCTGGACCATGAGGCAAGTCCCCATGCCCTGCTTATCTTGACAGCATGCAGTTACTCATGGAATAAGTACTTGGCTTTATAGCACAGTCTTTTTTCTTTTTGGTTTTGTTTGCTTTTCCGAAACGTTTCTTGAGCCCTGGGCTTGCCACTGTACACTTCCCTTCAGACTGTTGAAACTTAGTGAGAAACCCGAATAGTTGACCTCTTCTACCACGAAGAGCGTGTGGAACCAAAACGCGTGTGAATAAAATCCCCTTTTCTTTTTCTTCCCAAAGAGCTACTTTTGGTTGTCTTTTTTTCCTTTTTCTCTTTAAATTTATAGATTTAGTTTAATTGGAGGATAATTACAATATTGTGATTTTTTTTCATGTGCTAAGTCACGCAGTCATGTCTGACTCTTTGTGACCTAGGGACTGTAGCCCGCGAGGCTCCTCTGTCCATGGGATTTTCCAGGCAAGAATATTGGAGTGGCCCTCCTCCACAGGATCTTCCCAACCCAGGGATCAAGCCCGTATCTCCGGCGTCTCCTGCACTGCAGGCAGGTTCTTTACCGGCTGGGCCACCTGGGAAGCCGCACGTCAGTAGGAATCAGTCACAAGCTTACACGTGTCACCTCCATCCTGAACCACCCCCACCCTCCAGGTTGTCCCAGAGCACTGGCTGTGGGTGCCCTGCTCCAGCGTCAAACTCAAACTGGTCATCCACTTTACATGTGGTAATATACATGTTTCAGTGCTATTCTCTCGAATCATCCCCACTCTCCTGCTTCCCCCGAGTCCAAAAGTCTGTGCTTTATGTGTGGGTCTCCTTTGCTGCCCTACACGTAGGGTCACTGGTACCATCTTTCTAGATTCCACATACATGCATTAATATATGGCATTTGTCTTTCCCTTTCTGACTTACTTCACTCTGTTTAATAGGCTCTAGATTCGTCCACCTCGTTAGAACTGTCTCAAATGCATTCATTTTTATAGCTGAGTAGTACTCCATTGTGTACATGTACCACAGCTTCCTTATCCACTTGTCTGCTGATGGACGTCTAGGTTGCTTCCATGACCTGGCTATTGTAAACAGTGCTGCGATGAACACTGGGGTACCTGTGTCTCTTTCACTTCTGGTTTCCTCGGGGTATGTGCCCAGTAGTGGGATTGCTGAATCGTGTGGCGGTTTTATTCCCCGTGTTTTAAGGGCTCTCCATACTGTTCTCTATTTTGAGTGTGTCAGTTTGCGTTCCCACCAACAGTGCAGGACAGTTCCCTCTTCTCCAGCATTTATTCTTTGTAAACTTCTTGACGATGGCCAGTCTGACCGGTGTGAGATGCAGCCTCGTTGCAGTTTTGGCCTGCGTGTGCCTAAGCGTCTTCTCGCGTTTCTTAGCCGTCTGTGCGTCGTCTTTGGAGAAGCGTCTCTTTGTGGCTTCTGCCCACTTTTTGACTGGGTTGTTCATTTTTCTGGGATTGAGCTGCATGAGCTGCTTGTACATTTTGGAGATTAACCCTTCGTCAGTTGCTTCATTTGCTATTCTTCTGAGGGCTGTCTTTTCACCTTGCTTATAGTTTCCTTTGTTGTGCAAAAGCTATATTTGAGGAGATAACAGTCGAGGAGATAATAGTTGAAAACTTCCCTAAAATGCTTGCATCTTGCACTGCAGCAAGGGGATTAAGGAGAGAGCACAGTTCCTCTGCAGGACTTGCAGCCCCGGGCTCCTGCCCGCTGGACCCCAGAGCGCCAGTGAAGACGGCTGGGCTGGGCACCTGTGGAGGCGGGGGCTCTGCTTTCCTGGTGCCGTCGGAGCCAGACTGAGCTGTGAAACCTCTGGGGCTTCCCTGGTCATTGTGGAAAACAGACGTTCTTTCTGTAGGAAACCCACAAGCTGATGCAGTCTGCGTCCTGGGTCATTGTGGAAAATGGACATTCTTTCTGTAGAAAACCCACAAGCTGATGCAGTCTGCGTCCTGGGCTGGACTCTTGTTTTCTAAACATAGGCACATCTATTCACACGCATGATGTTTCTTCTCACCTAACTGGGCCTGGGGCTCTAAATGCAGTTTGAGTCCCTCCTCCACACCTGCCTAACTGTGGGGCTTGAAAGGACACGCACCCACGCCCCGATCCCCTCCCTTGGGGCTAAGATGAGAGCTCGTCCAGCCCTGGCCACGTATGCCCACGTGCTTCCGGTCACCTTTCCTGGGCTGGGCGGGCAGACTCTGGCACGACGGCACGTAGCCCCGCGAGCATTCTGTTCTCGGCAGCGCAGGTGCAGGAAACCGCTGCCCCTCTGTGGACCCCTCTGCTGTCGAGCCACAGGATGGCACTTGCTGCCAGCCTGTGTGATTCACAGTCATCCTCCAACAGCAAGACAAGGAGTTTATCTTTTAGTTCTTGAAAAGCGAGGCGTGGGCAAGAGTTTGAATGTCTGAAAACTGAGGTGCTCCATGGATTTGATGCCAGAGTTGCGGCAGGGTCTGCAGGCATGCTGGGGTGGGAGCTCGGGTCAGGGTGGGAGCTCGGGTCAGATTGGGGCCCCACATTCTCCACCTGGCCCCCAGGCCTGGCCACTGGTTCCCCCGGTGGGCTGCACTGCGTGGGACCCACGCGTGCCCCTGGACTTGTGGGGCCTCTAGATCCCTGAGCGGTGTCCCCAGGGTCACCCAGAGGGGCTGGTGGTGGGGGCAGGGGTAAGCGAAGCCAGTTAACCTCCCAATCTCTCAGGAAGGTTGGTTCTCCACGTCCTGGACCCCTGTCTCAAGGAGGGCATGTGGTCACTGCAGGAAGTTGCAGGGTGCCCACCGGAGAGTCGAGTTTGCCTGCTTCCTGGGCCTGGTCTCAGCTGCTGACAGGGGACGGCCAAGAGCTGCCACCACGGACGTGGCTGCGGTCACTCCCGTCTCAGCTCTGCTGCCGTGACAGACACACAGACATCACCATTCAGTCCTGGAGGCCGGAGTTCCAAGGTCAGGGCGCCCCGTGGCTGGGCTCTGGTGCGGACTGAATTCTGAATTGTCCTCACCCGGGAAGGGGTGAGGTGCCCCTGGGGTCTGCTAAAGGACACTCATCCTGCTTGTGGGGCTCCTCTCGTGGCCCAGAGCCCCTCCCAACACCATCACCCCAGGGGACAGGAGTATGAGTGCGCAGGCGTCCATGTGGAGGCCTGTGCCGAGTCGGTGGCAGCAAGACACGGAACATCAGGGTGCGCTGCCCAGGCCCCTCTCGAGCCCCTCAAGCAGCCCACCCCCATCTCAGGGGGCGCCGAGGCCCCTGGACAGCTGCTCTAAGCCTGTGTGCCTCTGCCGAGCAGGCCCTGAAGTGCATCTGGGCTGGAAGCCTGCAGGAGGTGGGGGGCAGGCCTGCTCCTTGTGGTCCCAGGGGCTCCAAGCTCTCTGCCTCCCTCCACGCTGACCTCCCTCTGCAGCATGGAGAGAGCTGGGCTGCTCTGTGGTCACAGCAGCTGCCTCCAGAGGGACACATGGCCAAGCGTGAACGCGGCCCTGGGCGCACGGGCCGGGGTGGTGAGCTACTGGACCAGGGCTGGAGGGTCGGAGCCAGGCTTTGCGTGCAGTGACCTGTCCACTCCAGGAGCTGCTGCTCGTCAGAGCTGAGGTCCAGCCCAGCTTCCTGGGGTACCCTGTCTCCTCTCTCGTCACCCTGGTGGTGGGACTCCTGCACCCCAAGCCCAGACAGTCCCCTCCACCCCACATTCCCTGTGTCCATAATCTGGACTCTACTGTCCTGTCCCTGGAGAGCTGGCCGGGAGCAAGGTGGCTTCTGGGCATCATGCACTTCCAGAGGCAGAAACGGGGCATCTCTGGATTTTTCCTCCACCAGGGACACATGGCAACTCTCAGTGGCCAGACCCGAGCACAGGACCCTGAGCAGCGACAGGGGGGGCTGGGTCCTTGTGGCACGTGGCTCGGCCCAGGGTGGCAGCTGCCCTGAGTCTCCTCCACGTGAAGGACAGGGAAGGAGGTGAGGTATGGCAGGGCTGAGCCCCCAAGAGCAGTGGCCTCTCCAGTCTCCCCCCTAGGCTGGGCGTGCAGCCCAGCTCACACAGGGACACCGCCGTTTGCAGGACGATCACACACATCCTCTCTTCTCCAGGCATGGCGCTCAGGGATGTGCTTGGACATTCAGTCTTGGCCAACTCTTTGCGACCCTTTAGCTACAGGCTGCTGGGCTCCATGGGGTTTTTTGGCAAGTATACTGGAGTGGGTTGCCATTTCCTCCAGGGGATCTTCCCCAGCCAGAGATCAAACCTGCATCTCCTGTGCCTCCTGCATTGCAGGTGGATTATGTACCACTGAGCTATCAGGGAAGCCTCTCAGGAATGCAGGGAGTCAGTGAAGTCGGTTGGTTCTGCGGACCACTGGTGGACGGGTCAGACGGGGCAGTGAGAACCTCTGCTGTGGCTGGAGCTCTGGGGCCTGTGGAGGGGAGGGAACCCAGGGCCTCCGGCTGAGCCCCGGGTGTGGGCAGTCTCAGGGCTCAGGCTGGGCTGTGCCAGCCTCAGGGAGTCTGCGTTCCTGGGAGGGGGCAGCCCTGACTGGCCCCCTCTTCTGCCTGCAGGCCCTCAGCTGTGTCTGCAGAGTGTGCAGAAGCCGATCTCAGACCCTGCCCTGGGCCAGGATGGCTTCTGTGGGGCTGGGGGTCTTAGCGACCCCTCCCACCGCCCCTCAGAGAGCAGGCTGTGGGGAGGAGGCCACCTGCCTGTGGGGTGGAGCGGGTGGGTTGTCAGTGCTAGCCAGAACCTGCGTCACATGGCTTGGCCCTCTTTGGGGACAATGCGGGGCTGGCTGGGGGGGACAGCGGCTCAGCGGGGGCACGAGGCCCTTAGACACGCGGGCTCCCATTTCTGACTGGACCCCAGGGGGTTCCTGGAACCCTGGGCTGTGGGGCACCCCTGCCAAGACCTTCCTTGCGGGGCCCAGAGGCCACAGCAGCTCCTCTCCAACTTCCACAAACTTCCCCTTGGACCCCCCACCCCACACACACCTGCTCTTCGCTAGCTCTTCTCCCTGGCATGTTACCAGGGGCAACCAGGAGCAGGAGACAGGGGAGCCTGGTGGTGGGCTCGCCCTTTGTCTAAGAGGAGGCCTGGCGGGGAGGGCGGCAGCAGTGGGGCTGGGGGCTGTCTGCAGAGACCCTGCCTGCGGCCCTGGCCTCCCCTCTGGGCCCCACTCAGATGGAGCTGGGCTCAGTCCCAGGTCATCGTGGATGAGACCTCGCCCCCCACTGCCCGCCGTGGCAGGGAGGGAGAGAGGCTGGCCCTGGAGAGAGATGCTGAGATGAAAGAGCAGACCCAGATGCTGGCCGCAGGGTCACGGGGAGTGCGGGCTGCCCCCACCCCGCACCCCTGGGGGTGCTCCCCTCACCCCCGGGGGTGCTCCCCACTGTCTCTCTGTCCCCGCTGCCCCACTGCTGTGCCATCCCCCCCATTAAGAAGACTGGCACCCCCAGCTCCTCAGGCTCTGGCTCTGACCCCCACCCACACCAGAGTCTGCTGCCCCGGCAACTTCCGGCCCCCCTGACCTGGGGGGCTGTGCTTCAGAGGGGTTTTCGGAAGGCCGCGCCCCCCCCGCCCCGCCCCCGCCCTGGCGGGGCCTCCGGGACAGGAATCGCATGTGGCCTCTTCCAGTCTCGCCGCAGGCTGGGGGTGGGGCGCGCGGGCGGCCCTGCTCGCACGCGAGGCCCTGGCCGGGGGCCAGGCGGCTGTCAGTGCGGCGCTGACGCCCCATCGCGTGACAGCGGCCGGCGGAGGCCCTGCCGGGCGTGCCCCGCGGAATGTGGCTGCGGAGGCGGGAAGCGGGGGTGCCCGCTGGGGGCGCACGCGATGCTGCCCTGCCGTCGGCGGCCGGGGGCGGGGGCGGGGAGGGAAGTAGGAAGGGGACCCCGCTTCTGCCTCCAGAAGCGACCTCTGCTCCCTGCGGCCGCCCGTGTCGGCTCTGGCCCCTGCAAGCCTGTGTTCTGGAGTTGGGGAGGCAGGGTCCCAGGAGGGGTCAGCGAACCCCCCGTTTGGTGACGTCACCGCCTGGGGATGCCCCAGCCTCCAGATGCGGGCAGCAGCACCCCGACTTGGGGCTGCAGGGCTGAGAAGCAGGAGAGCTCGGAAGCCGACCCCAAACCTCCCCTTCCCCTTGGGGGGGGTGGCGGGGGCACCCCCACAGTGTGTTCTGTGGGGGGTCAGTTGGGAGGCCTCGCTGGTCCGGGTCCTGGAGAGGAGGGTCCTGGTGCACCGGCTTGGGGAGTGGGGTCCTGCCTCCCCCGACCCTCGCCGCCCGCTCCTGGCCTCAGACCACCTGGGAGACGTGGCCTCTGGGTGGGCTGTTGGGCTGGACCTTCTGGGAAGGCAGCAGAAGGGGCGGGAGTGTGCCTGGGCCCCAGCCTGCTCCCTCCTGGGTCCTTCTCAGTCAGAGGCAGGGGGCGCCTGGGCCCCAGGAGGTTCCTGTGGACCCCAGCACGGCTCTGGTCTCACGAAGTCTCTGCTCAGGGAGGGCTGGCTCCAGGGGTCTTGGGCACTCACCTTTCAGCTTTCTGAGCAGAGAGGCACACACAGGGATTAAGTGTTAGCGCCTCTGGCTTCTGAACTCAGAGCTTTTTTGGTGCCTTGAAAACCAGCAACCTCGAGGAGGGCTCAGCTGCTGGAGGGAGAGAGAGCCTTCCCTTTCGTGGGGCAGGGAGGCCGGCCGCCTGTGTCTCTGCCCGGGGCCCCGTGCCCTGTCCTGTTTCCCGGAACTCGGCACCTTCTGCTGAGGAAACGGGTTTGGATCTCGTTCCATTTAGTGCGGGAGAGGGAGGGGATGGAGCACAGCTTCGGAGGAGGAGGGAGGGGATGGAGCACAGCTTCGGAGGAGGAGGGAGGGGATGGAGCACAGCTTCGGAGGAGGAGGGAGGGGATGGAGCACGGCTTCGGAGGAGGAGGGAGGGGATGGAGCACGGCTTCCGAGGAGGAGGGAGGGGATGGAGCACGGCTTCGGAGGAGGAGGGAGGGGATGGAGCACGGCTTCCGAGGAGGAGGGAGGGGATGGAGCACGGCTTCCGAGGAGGAGGGAGGGGATGGAGCACGGCTTCGGAGGAGGAGGGAGGGGATGGAGCACGGCTTCCGAGGAGGAGGGAGGGGATGGAGCACGGCTTCCGAGGAGGAGGGAGGGGATGGAGCACAGCTTCCGAGGAGGAGGGATGGCGAGGCCACGGCAGGGCCACCGAGGGGACCGTGCGGGTGGGGCTGAGGGCCTCCAGAGGAGCCCTTTCTACCTGTGGACACCCTCCGTCTGGACCAGGGCCGTGGAGGAGGGGTCAGCTTGGCTCCTGCCTGTGTGTCCCTGTGTGTGTGTGTGCATGTCTGTGTGTGTCTGTTTCTGTGTCTGTGTCCCTGTGTGTGTGTCTGTCTGTCTGTGTGTGTCTCTCTGTGTATGTCTGTTTCTGTATGTGTCTGTGTGTGACTGTGTGTGTCTCTTTGTATGTGTCTGTGTGTGTCCTTGTGTGTGTGCGTGTCTCTGTGTGTGTCTATTTCTGTATGTATCTGTGTGTGTCCTTGTGTGTGTGTCTGTCTGTGTGTCCCCTTGTGTGTGTGCGTGACTGTATGTGTCTCTGTGTGTCTGTTTCTGTATGTGTCTGTATGTGTCTGTGTATATGTCTATGTGTGTGTCTGTGTGTGCTGTCTGTGTGTGTGTGTGTGTGTGTCTGTTTCTGTATGTGTCTGTATGTCTGTGTGTCTCTGCATGTGTGTGTGTGTTCCTGTCTGTGTGTGTCTGTTTCTGTGTGTGTCTGTGTGTCTCTGTCCATGTGTGTCTGTGTGTATGGGCTTGGATCTTTGTGTTTGTATATCTGTGTGTCTCTGCATGTGTGTGTGTGTATGTCTGTGTGTGTCTGTTTCTGTATGTGTCTGTGTATATGTCCTGTCTCTTATACACATCTAGATGTGTATAAGAGACAGCCTGGAGAGGAGGGTCCTGGTGCACCGGCTTGGGGAGTGGGGTCCTGCCTCCCCCGACCCTCGCCGCCCGCTCCTGGCCTCAGACCACCTGGGAGACGTGGCCTCTGGGTGGGCTGTTGGGCTGGACCCTCTGGGAAGGCAGCAGAAGGGGCGGGAGTGTGCCTGGGCCCCAGCCTGCTCCCTCCTGGGTCCTTCTCAGTCAGAGGCAGGGGGCGCCTGGGCCCCAGGAGGTTCCTGTGGACCCCAGCACGGCTCTGGTCTCACGAAGTCTCTGCTCAGGGAGGGCTGGCTCCAGGGGTCTTGGGCACTCACCTTTCAGCTTTCTGAGCAGAGAGGCACACACAGGGATTAAGTGTTAGCGCCTCTGGCTTCTGAACTCAGAGCTTTTTTGGTGCCTTGAAAACCAGCAACCTCGAGGAGGGCTCAGCTGCTGGAGGGAGAGAGAGCCTTCCCTTTCGTGGGGCAGGGAGGCCGGCCGCCTGTGTCTCTGCCCGGGGCCCCGTGCCCTGTCCTGTTTCCCGGAACTCGGCACCTTCTGCTGAGGAAACGGGTTTGGATCTCGTTCCATTTAGTGCGGGAGAGGGAGGGGATGGAGCACAGCTTCGGAGGAGGAGGGAGGGGATGGAGCACAGCTTCGGAGGAGGAGGGAGGGGATGGAGCACAGCTTCGGAGGAGGAGGGAGGGGATGGAGCACAGCTTCCGAGGAGGAGGG
>SJYX01001061.1:461975-485861 GCA_006410675.1 Oreotragus oreotragus | reverse complement strand
CCTGCCCAGGCTTGGGTCTTAAGAGGGGAGCTTTGGGACCCCTGAAGGGCCGCTGAAGTGGGGAAGGTGGTTAAGAGGCTCACCGGGGGAGGCGGAGAACAGGGTGGGGCGGGGTCCTTGGGGTGCGGCCAGCTGAGAAGCCCCGTCCCTGAATGTTCCCCACCAGCTGCCCAGGGCTGCCCTGGGTGCCCGGGAGGAGAGCAGACCTGGGCAGGCGCGCCTGCGGAGGGTGGGAGCCGGGGATGCAGGAAGAGCGTGACTGACCGTGCCCCCTCAGCCCTGCAGGAGAGGCGCCCGAGGCAGCCGGTGGCTGTTGCCCCGTCGCCGGGAGACCGGGGTCCACGCAGAGGGTCTGCAGGCTCGGCCGTGCTGGAAGGAAGGCTGCTACTGGAGGTGAGCCCCCAACCCCGCACCCCTGGGTCTCCTGGCCGCGTTGTGGTGTCGGTCGTGACCGTCCACAACCGCCAGGGAGCTCATTTTCAGGAGGGCTTGGCTGCGGGTGGGCGCCAGGACCTCTGGGCAGCACACACGGGTGACCCCCAGGCCGTGGGCTTCAGATGGGAGCCTCGCTTCCCCTTCTGCATTTTCTGGTTTTACTTGTCGATGTGAGAACCTAATAAAATACCAAGCGGGCTTCTCCCCTCAGACTGAGGACAGAAAATCATGCATTGCGAGTCCTGGGTTGGCCCCGTTGTTGACACTACACACCGGACGTCACGGGCGGGGGCAGGCCTTCTCGCCAGAGCCGGGCTGCCGGCTGGTTCTGGACAGCTTTTCCTGACAGGATAAAGGGGGTGGGGCTTCCCGGGTGGGATCAGTCGCTGCTCACAGGGTTAGGGTGCTGCAGTGCCCCCGAGACACAGGCCCTCCCGGGAGGGCGGGGGTGCAGGCCGCCCCTCCCCGCGGGGTTGGGGTGCAGGGAGCAGTCCACGGCAGGCTGCCCCGTAAGCGGCGGCCGCGGTGGCCTTGCAGCCGGGCTGCCCCGGCCGTCCTCCCAGGCCTGCGTGTCCCCTGCGCGTCTGCCCGTGGGCCCAGAGCTGAGCCTCTGGTTCTGGGCCCCCAGCCTTGTTTGGTGGGCAGTTCTGACCCCAGATGAAGTCGGCCGCAGCCTCGTGCCTTCCGTGGCCCCCAGTTCAGCATGTCTGTTAGGTGATGGGACAGAGGGCAGGTGCTGCCCACGTGGGAGAAGCCCCACCGGGCAGCCGCCCGTCCGCCCGCCTCTGAGACCTGCTCGGTCCCTGCAGGCGGCTGGTCTGCAGCCCAGGCTGCTCCACGGCCTGCATCCCCCTCCCCGCCGGTCCCGCCGGGAGTGAGAGTGCTCCCGGCTCGGCCTGCATCCCCCTCCCCGCCGGTCATGCCGGGAGTGAGAGTGCTCCTGGCTCGAGCCGCTCAGGTCCCCCGCCTGCCGGGCCAGTGCCCCCTCGGGGTCTGAGTGTTGCACAGGGGCGCGCAGTGACCTTGGCAGTGGCCACGGCAGTGGCCACAGGGCCTTCCTCCCCACATGGCCCCGACAGCTCCTCCCTCTGCGGCTTCCTCCTTGAGGAAGGGGGGCCCAGGAGACAGCTTTTCGTCTCAGCCAGGCTCCTGCCTCAGCCCTTTGTTACAGGTGTGGACAAGGAAGAGAGGGTGGAAGAGCGCCAGGCAGGGACAGGCGGGCTTGGCCGACTGGCTCCTCGGGGTCTGCCTCCTGGCCCTGCTCCGCCTGTGTCTGCTCAGCGGCCCCCGCCCCCGATCAGGCCCCCGACGGCCCACGTCACCTTGCACCTTGTCGTGCAGGCCACGCAGCCCCCACCTCCCCCGCCCCACAGCCCCCGGGCCTCGGCCCTGCCAAGGGGTGTGGATGCTTGGAGGCCCTAGGAGCTTACAGACCGTCTCTTTCCTAAAGAGGTGAAAACATGTAAGGGCAGACGGGGTTCTCACAGGCGACAGGGTTTGCGTTTGATTCGCAGGGTGCTGGGGTCTCCCACCCCGGGGCCCCATGGAGCAGAGAGCAGGCCTAAGAGCGGAGTGCTTTGAGAAATGTTGTGCTTTCGGAAGTGGAAACGTTCCCGTATTCATTACTTATTGGGTTTGTAGGAAGCAAATCTTAAATGTTATTTTTCCTTTGAAGCTGCTTTTTTCTGTTAGTGCTAGTGAACATGGAGAATGTCCTGCCAGCCTGGATTTCATTCTCGCCAGATAATAGCTGGCATCACTCTTTCCCTATTCATGTTCAAGACTAAAGTGACATCTTAACCGTAAAATCGTGTTTAAACTTTCACTCTGCGCTATAAACACAGAAGCCAGCACAGCCCGCTGTCCCCGGTAGAGTGCCGGGCGCCGTCCCGCGCCCGGGGCCACCGCCCGCGGCCACACTGCCCCGGTGTCTCCGGGCTGTCCTGCCTCCGTGGGGGAGAGAGTCCTCGGCCTTTGTGCTTGCGGCTGTGTCGTGGGCCTTGGGCCACCCCCGCCAAGGAGGGTGTCTCCTGTCTGGCTGAAGACACCCTGACCCCTTGACCCTGGCTGGAGAGGAGGTACCCTGGGCTGCACGGGACTTTTCTGAACTGTGCTGCTTCCGGCGGCGTAAGGCGACAGCACTGAGCAAGTCCTCCCCCAGGCTTCCCTCCTGCTCTCTGCTTGCAGCCAGACCCCTACCTGCCCCGGCTCCGCGCCCTGCACTTGTGTCCGAGCGGCCGGCACCTGCGGTGTGGGCGTCTCATCGCACTGGCCCTCCCAGCCGCTGCGGCCTCCGGATTGCGTCCAGGCTGTGCGGACTGTGAGGGGAGCTGTGATGAGCACCCACACACAGGTTCCTCTGCACACAGGTTCTCCTTTGGTTCGGATGATGGGCGTGTGTGTGCTCAACTTTGCAAGAGACGGCCACGCTGCTTGCCTGGGCAGCTGTGCTGGTGCGTTCCCGCCACAGGGACGGAGCTCTAAGCTGCTTCAAGTCGCTGGTTTGCACGGTGTACCCAGCCGTTTTAGGAGCTGGGCCCATGTGGGTTTAATTTGTGTTTCCCTCATGACCGATAACGTTGAGCGTCTTTCCGTGTGTCTCTGCCATCCACGGATCCTCTTTGTAAGCTGTCTGCTCAAGCCTTTGTCCATTAAGCAAAGACTGGGTTGTTTGCTCTCTTGACTGCTGCGTTCTGAGCTCATGTAAACGCCCCAGCACGCCTCCCTGTGTGCAGGTTCCGTAGCGTTTGCTCCTAGCCTGGCTTGTCTTTTCATTCCTTTTTTTTTTGCTCTCGGTTTTTTGTTTTTCGTTTTTTTTTTTTTTTTGTCTTTTCATTCTTGACAGGGTCTTGCAGAGTGAAAAGTATTAACTTTGACAAAATTCAGTCTATCCATCTTTTAATAATAGACCGTGATTTTGGTGTCAGATATAAGAACTCTTTACTCATTCCAAGGTTACAAAGACTGTTCTTTCATGTTTGAGTCCAGCGTTTCATACTGCTGCGTTCAGTTCTAAGTTTTACACTCAGATCTGTGATCTATTTTTAGTTAACTTTAAGGTAAGGTAGGAGACATAGGGCAAGATTTCTTTATTTTTGCATATGAATTCTAGTTTTTTCAGAACCATTTATTCAAAAGTTGATCCTTTCACCATTGAATTACCTTTATACCTTCATAAAAGAATCAGTTGGTCATATTTTTGAGCCTGTTTCTGGACTCTCACCTGGCTCATTGAGCATATGTCTAACCGCCTTGCTGTCTTAATCGCTATGTTGTTGTTCTTGCTGAGTGGCTCAGCTGTGTCCGGCTCTTTGCCACCCCGTGGGCTGCAGCACACCAGATTTTCCTGTCCTTCACCATCTCCCAGAGCTTGCTCAAACTCTGTCCATTGAGTCGGTGATGCCATCCAACCATCTCATCCTCTGTTGTCCCCTTCTCCTGCCTTCAATCTTCCCCAGTATCAGGGTCTTTCCTATGATTCAGCTCTTCACATCAGGTGGCCAAAGTATTGGAGTTTCAGCTTTAGCATCAGTCCTTCCAAGGAATATTTAGGGTTGATTTTCTTTATAATTACTGGTTTGATCTCCTTGTTATCCAAGGGACTCTAAAGAGTCTTCTCCAACTCCACAGTTCAAAAGCATCAATTCTTCAGTGCTCAGCCCTTATAATCCAACTCTCACATCCATACATGACTACTGGAAAAACCATAGCTTAGACTAGGTGGGCCTTTGTTGGCAAAGTAATGTGTCTGTTTTTTATTATACTCATTTTGCTTTTTATAGATGTCTTAGATTAAGAAATTTCCCTCTATTCCTCCATTTCTGAGAGTTCTTATTATGAATGGATATTAAAAGTTTTGTTACATGCTTTTTCTGCATCTATTGAGATCGTGGTTTTTCTTCCTGAGTCTTTTTATAGTTAATATTGTGAATTACATTAGTTGGTTTTCAAATGCTTACTCAACCTTGCATGCCCAGGATAGACCTTATTTAGATATTGCTGGATTCAGTCTTGCTAATATTTTGGAGATTTCGTTTTATGTTCATGAGAACTACTTTGCTGTTTTCTCATGATGCCTTTGGTTGTGGTGGCATGCTGATGCAGGCTTCATAACATTGGTTGGAGTGTTCCCTTTTCTTCTTTCTCTGAAAGAGTTTGTGTAGAATTAATGTTATCCCTCCTCAAGTGCTTATAGAACTCACCAGGGAAGACAATTGATCTGGGGATTTTCTTTAGATTTTCTTTAGTTTAAATCATAGAAGATAAAACTGTGAATGCGTTTTCCGTCATTAATAAAGGACTATTCGCTTATCTACTCTAGTGTGAGTCTGAGTAGTTTGGGTCCTTCAGGCACTTGGCCCGCCTCACCCGCGTTACTGGTTTCATGGGCACAGCGCTGTCCGCGGTCTCGCGTGTCGCCCTTCCAGTGTCTGTGGGTTCTGCAGCGATGTCTCATTTTTTGTTTCATTGGTAATTTGTGTTTTCTCTTGCTTTTTCTTAGTCACTTCGGCTAGAAGTATATTCACTTTATTGATTTGTTTCAAAGACACACAGCTATTAGTTTCACTGATTGTTGCTATGGGCTGGATACTGTGTCCCCCTGACCCCCACCAAAATTAATATAATTCAGATTCACACTAGGCTGGAGACCTCCCTCCAGTGTGGCGGTGTTTGGAGGTGAGGTGGTCATGAATGGGGCTGGTGCTCTTACAAGAGGCCCCAGAGAGGCCCTGCCCCTCCCTCCTGAAGGACAGGTCTGTCTGTGAGCCGACTGCTGGGCCTGGGTGAGGTGTCCGTGAAACATTAGCCACATCAAGCCGTCTGACGGCGCTGGCGGCTTTTGTGTCCTTGCTGACCTTCGGGTCCTGACCTGAGAGACGCCTGCTAGTGCAAGTGCGGGTTTCTGTGCTTCCCTTCTAGGTTCGGTCAGCGTTTGCTCTGTGTTCGTTGGGGTTCTGGTTATGTTTTCTTCTTGAGCTGCCTTTCTGTCATTAGCGTTACACGCCTCACGTCGTTTAACGCCTCTTTGTTGTAGCCTTCCTGAGGTCTGCTTTGCCTGATGAACTGAACACAGTCGTCCCAGCGTTTTTCTAGCTAATGTTTCCTTGGCATACCTTGCTTCATCTTTTCGTCTTAACCCATCTGTATTATTACATTTAATGTATTGATAGTATATTTTGGGGCCTTTTTTTGGGTTTGTTTTTCTGAGTCCAGTCCAACAGCATCGTTTTTTTAATTGGTGTATTTAGGGCATTTATATTGCAGTAATCGTTGATATTATTGGATTTCAGTCTGCCATTTCATAATTTTTCTATATTTTGTTTCTTTTCTACCTTCCTTTTGATTTCGCTGCTTAGTTTTGATATGCTTGGGCTTGGGTATATGCTGGGTTTATTAGATCATCCTATTTTGGGTTTGGTGAGCTTTCTGAGTGCCTCGCAGGTGGAGCTAGTGGTAAAGAACCTGCTTGCCAGGGCAGCAGATGAAAGAGACTCGGGTCTGGAAGATGAATGATCCCTGGGTCTGGAAGACCCCCTGGAGAAGGGGCATGCCTACCCACTCCAGTATTCTTGTGTGGAGAATCCCACGGACAGAGGAGCCTGGTGGGCTTCACAGTCCATAGGGTCGCAAAGAGCCAGGCACAACTGAAGCAACTTAGCATGCAGCACGGGCTACCTGAGCCTGTAAGTCTCTGTCTTTCACCAAATTTGGGAAGTTTTCAGCCATAGTCTTCAAGTGTTTTCTACTGCCCCAGTCTCTCTCACTTCAAAAGCCCCACTGCCCAGCTGCTACCTTCCTCCTCCTGCGCACAGGGACTGAGGCCCCCTCGCTCTCGCCCGCATTTTCTCTCTCAGGCCTGTTGTGTCTTTCCTGGCTCTTTTCTGTCACCTCCACCCTGCTCTTCAGCCCATCCAGTGAAATGCTGACTTCATGTATTTCACTTCTCATCTAAAGTCTCAGCTTCTTTCATGGTGTCTGTTTCTCGTCCGAGATGTTGCATCTTTCTTGGCGTTTTCCTTTCTGAGTGGTCCCCTTCTCTCCTGGAGGAGGCCGGCTGTTCTGCATCCCTTCCCTGACCCCCAGTCGTCGGCCTCTGCTTCCTGTCTCCTGAGCGTGACCCGCACGTTCTGGGTCTATGTATGTGCAGTGATTGTGGCTGTGCGGCTGGCTGAGCGCGGCGCGGGTTCCTGACCTGTTCTCGGAGCCTGTGAACTTGTTACTTTACACAAAACTAAAGGCGTGGACATCCAGGCTTCCCCACGGGGCTTGCAGCTCCGAGGCAGCCCAGGGGCCCGCGCTCGCTCCTCGAGTCTGGCACGCTCAGGGTTTGGGTGTCTCTGGGAAGAGGCTGATGGAGCCAAACCCAGGAACCACGGGAAAGCAGCTGCATGGAGACGGCCGTGCAGGGAGGAGCGGGTGCACAGACAGGCCACGCGGCCCTCGGGCTCCTCAGACACGGGGACACGCGCCCGTGCGAGGCCAGCTGGAGATCCTAACAGTGCTCAAAACTTAAAGGCGTGAGAGCAAAACCTGGAAATCCATGGAAGGGTCCAGAATTTGAGTCCTCCCGCACGTAACTGAGGAACAGGCGGAGAAAAACAGGGAAGTTGGGGGAGTTACCAGGCCCCGGGGACCTGTGTGCTCAGAGCGCCAGAAAGATCAGAGGGGAGGAAATGGTCAAGGAAGCGACCCGGAAGATTCCCAGAACCCGGGGCTGAGTCTCCGGCCCAGAGGCCCCGTGGGTGCCCAGTACAGAGAATGAGAAGGACCACGTGTTTCAGTCCCTCAGTCATGTCCCACCCCAGGGACTGCAGCACGCCAGCCCGCCCTGTCCATCACCAGCTCCCGGAGCTTGCTCAAACTCACGTCCAACGAGTCAGTGATGCCATCAAACCACCTCATCCTCTCTCGTCCCCTTCTCCTCCAGCCTTCAATCTTTCCCAACATCAGCGTCTTTTCAAATGAGGCAGTTCTTTGCATCAGGTGGCCAATGTATTGGAATCAGGTATTGATCAAACCAGTCCATCCTAAAGGAAATCAGTCCTGAATATTCACTGGAAGGACCATCGCTAAAGCTGAAGCTCCAATACCAAGCTTCCACCTCTGTGAAACTCCACACCCAGCGCAGGAGGGCTGGCTCTGAGACAAGGAAGCGGAGTCAGGAAGGCCACGGGGAGGTGCCTGAGGGGAGGGGGCACCTGCCTGCCTTGGAGGCGTGGGGGCGCTCCTGGGCCTCCCAGCTCCACTTTCTCCACGTGAAGCAGGCCGTGACCAAGCGGCAGGTGGGGACCTGGAGCCCGGGGCCCACCGGGAGGTGGGGAGAAGGTGGTGGACCGCTCGCTGTGGGAGGGCGGGGGTAAGTCATCGCCCAGCGGTCACTGAGGACAGCTCATCCCTCCACCCGCGCTGAGAAGCGCCCGGAGCACCGAGCGGCGCAGGTCCTAGCAGAGCCGTGATGCCGCTCGGTGGAGCAGAAGCGAGCTGTGCTGGTGCGGGGCGGGGGGCACGCGGACACCTGGACCTGGGAAGCCTGGGGCAGCCACTCGGGGAGCTGCGAGCAAGCCGCTCCGCTGCCCCGGCTCCAGGCGGCCGCCGGAGCAGGACGCCCTCAAACTCTGCGCCTTTGCTCTGCCCCTCGGCCCTCTGGGTGCCCGTCAGGCGCTCAGGTTGCCCTGCTCTCCAGCACCCTGCAGCCGGGACAGCCCCTTGCTGTCACCGCCAGGCTCCCGCTCTGGCTGGGGGTCTGGCCTCTCTATTCCCCGTGAAGTACTCTTGCTGAGGGCTAATATCTGCCCTTGTATTCTGTAATTTCTATTGACTGCACTTTCCTGGGTTTCTTGTCCTTCTCTCTAGCTCCCCATTCAGGCCGCGCTTTCTCGTGCTAAAGGAGTCCGGGCTCTGCTTTAGTTCTTGGGGACCGCCTGGTGGCCCCGCACGGGCGCAGTGGCTGCCCAGCAGCTGCATGGCACAGGTCCTCCTGCGGTCCTCGGCGCTCCAGGGCCCTCTGAGGTTCCGCATGCGGCCCCCGCTCCACAGCCCCGAGCGCTTCCCCCTGGGGCTCCTGTGAAATCTTTCTGCCTCTCACCTGTGCTTTCACCCTTGGATCACAACCTGGCCGAGTACAGACTTCTGGGTTTGAAGTTCTTCCCTCGACCTTCATCAGTCCTGTCCGATGCTTTGCAGCCCGGTCCCACCGGGCTCTGAGACCTGCTCTCTGTGGCAGGCCCGCTCTGGCTCTGCCTGGAGCCTTCGCGAGCCTGATCCTCTGGACTCGCGCTGTGACGTGTCTTTCGTCCTGTTTTTCCTGCTTGGTGCTCTGCGTTCTTCCCGTCTGAGGTCTCTCTTCTTTAGTTTGGATGCTTTGCCCGTGCCCCTCCCGGTTACCGGCTCCTCCTCTGGAGCCCCTGGGCGGGGCCCCCACCCGCAGCTCTTTCTCCCGCGCTGTCTGCCGTCCTCCTCCGCTGCCCTAGGGCCAGTCCTCCAGGCTGCGCCCATCACTTGGGCCTCCGTGGGCCTCCGTCTGTGCTCTGCGTAACCGCTCCATCCTGCCCGGCTCTGCAACCCTGTGGAGGGTAGCCCGCCAGTCCCCTCCTCCTCCCTGCGTTTCCTTACCTAGTAAGTGATTTGCTCACACTGTCTCTTACTATCTCATTTTGCTATGTCTACCTCCTTAAGTCTGTATGTTAAGCTCATGCTCGCCTGATCCTCTGCTCTGTGCTGCCCCACCCGCCGGCATTCCCCAGACTGTGTCCTGGCGCACGTGCGCTGGGGTCTGGAGGGTCGGGGGAGCAGTAGGCCGAGTGGACTTGCATCCTTGGTGACGGTCTCCTCTAGAAAGGGCTGCCCTGGGGTGTGTGCGGGGTGGAAGGGGTGAGTGCCTGGGGGTGCGGCTCAGCTGTGCCCTGCAGCCCTGCTTCCCTTATCCCACCAGGCAACGCAAGGGGCCCAGCAGAGGAGGAAAGGGCTCTTGCTTCTATTCTTTGCTCCTCCCCAATGCCCGCCCTGGGCTCGGGCCACAGCCCTCCTCATCCCGATCCAGACAGCCCTGGGCCCCCACTAGGATAAGGGGGATGACTTTGCGGGGGGCACGGAGCCTGTGCTGGCTCGCCCTGTGCAGATACAGAGGCCTGAACCTTGCTTCAGGGCAGGGACGCGCAGGGCCGCTGGGCTGTGCTGTGTCTCTGCCTTTGAGGCCGCAGCAGCGTCCTTCGGTTAAAGCGGTCAAGATCCTCTGGAGACGGGTGGCAAACGGGCCGACGTGCTGATTCCCGAGTGAGGGGGTTTTGCTGTTCCTGCTGCTGGCCCTGGGCCCGGGCAGGTGACTCACGCAGCCCTGTGGCACCCATGGGCCTCGAGGAAGCGCCATGAGAGGGCGTTGCGTGTCTGGGAGCCCCGAGGACCACGCTCACTCAGCAGGCTGTCGACCCGTGCCAACCGAGCTGGCGCGGTTTCTGGAAAAGCCAGCACAATTCCCGGGAAGTTCTCAGGAGCCACAAGAGACGTGCCGAGAACAAGAGTGCAGACTCTCTCACCTTCAGGCTGTTGCTCTCCTAGAGAAAGACCTAGAAACCCCTTTGCCTGGCTGGGCGAAGTGAGTGAGAGTGCCCGCTCCTGGTGGGTGTGTCTGAGGGCTCCCTGCTGCAGGTCCCTCCACTTGGTGCTGGGTCCACGGGTCCTCAACCCCAGAGCCCGCACAGCGGGGCACAGAGTCAGCTGGCAGGGGTAGGAGACGGGCGGCCTAGGGCAGGGGCCTCAGGGCCACCGTCGGAGGGGGCCGGGCTGCAGGAGGGGGCGTCACGCACCTGGGGTCCCGACTGCTGGAGGGTGGTGTTGGCGAGGCCACAGGTGTGTGTCTGAGGCCCGGCGTGGGCGTCCCAGGCCCTCCTACCCCTCGGCCCTGGGGAGAGCGCCTCGATGTCCGCCCGCCTGCACCCACGCGTTCTCTGGATCCGCTGAGCGGGCTGCTCCATCTCCCACTCTGGTCTCCGTGCTCCGAGAAACACTGTCTCACCTTCTGCTGTGGCCCTGTTGTTCCCAGACTTCTCTGATGTGGCTCTTCTTTCAGGGACTTGACAGCTGCAAGTAAAAGTGTAAGTTCCCTGGGGGCTGGCCTTTGGGTGGACACAGCCCGGAAGGGCAGGCTGCCCCCACTGCCCAGCAGACCCCGGGCCCCACCCCGGGGCCTGTCTGCCGTCCACTGAGTGTCCAGGGCGGTCCCGGCCTCAGGCTGTGTCCACCGTGGTGCACGGTAGTCCATCTAGCAGTCTCCCTGTGGTCAGAAGCCCACAGTTCCTGGCCCCACCCCTGAAGACAGTTCAGCTGTTTGGGGCTTCTCTGTGGCTTTTAGCCCTAGAGCTCTGTGCTGCGTGCCTCCTGGCCGTCCATGGTCACTCCAGCTGTCCAGCTTGAGCCCCTGAGCGTCCGTAGTCAGCGAGCAGGGCTTCCTGGTCAGCTTACCCCTGTGGCCTCTCAGGCCCTGCTCTGCCCTGGGCTCTCCCGGGCTTGGACGTGTGTGCCCCAGGCTCTGCCCTTACTGAGCCCGTGGTCATAGGGAGGGTCCCGGCGGGGACTTGAGCCGAGGTGAGGACGCAGGCCGGCCCCCTGAAGGACAGCCTGCGGGCCAGCCTCACCATTCACCGCTGAGCACTGAGACGCTGCGGGCCTGCAGCATCTGCAGGGTTTAATCACTAGGGAAGAGCTCCTGGCTCGCTCTGGGTCACCCTGGGTTCATGGAGGAACAGCTGAATGTTGTGGGGCCTGAGAACTTGCCTGTCCCACAGCCAAGGCTGCGGCCCGGTTTATTCCACGTGGAGCCTGGGTTCCCCCCGCATGGAGCCCGGTTCACCCACCATGGAAACTGGGTCCCCCCTGGTTTATTCCACGTGGAGCCAGGGTCCCCCCCCATGGAGCCCGGTTCACCCACCACAGAGCCTGGGTCCCCCATGGTTTATTCCACGTGGAGCCTGGGTTCCCCCCGCATGGAGCCCGGTTCACCCACCGTGGAACCTGGGTCCCCCATGGTTTATTCCACGTGGAGCCAGGGTCCCCCCCATGGAGCCCGGTTCACCCCTGGTTTGTTCCACGTGGAGTCTGGGGGCTCACACCAGCTCCTTCCTGAGGACCCTGCGTTGCCGTCGGGCCAGCTTGGCTGGGCTTTCCTGTGTGACAACTCTTCCACAGGGGCTCTCTCCAGCTCCCAGTGGCACCCCTCCCTCCTGCAGGCCCCCTTGGGCTCCCCGGCGGGGTAGGAATGGTCTAGAACCTGTCCACAGGTCTGGAGTGACCCTCGTTTATGAGGCTGAGGCTGGTGGCTCCCGCTCGAAGATTTTTGGAGGGGTGAGTGGGGGCAACCTCTCCACCCCAGGAGCCCAGCAGAATGGACCTGCCTCTGAGACGGAGCACGGCCGCTCCTTCAGGGCCATCAGGAGCACCTGTTTATCGATTGCCCTTAAACTGCTTCTCAGGAGCTAAACCAAGTTTACACTCAGAGAGTCGTCCCAATCTTCAAACAGGCTTTGTTTTCTCTTTAGAAAACACTGCCAACACTTTTGGTAAATCACTCGTTCCAGCACAAAACCCCAAGTTCTAATTAACAGGACCAGTATTGATTCTGCCCTTACTCCGTGTGGGTGCTTATTTGAGCTCAGAGACGGTCCCTGCTGTCATCCCTGTGTTTCAGATGAGGAACCTGAGGCCCAGAGAGATTAAGTAGTTTGTCCAAGGTCACACAGCTGTTGAAAGAGCAGCCCTTGGCTGAGGTGTTTTTGAAATGGTCGCGTCTGCCCGGGGAAGGAAGAGCTATGTCTGCAGTGGCCACATTCTGTGTCCGGTTCTGGGCTCCCCTCCCACCAGCCGCAGGAGGACCCAGGGCCTGCCTCACCGTCCAGACGCCTGCTCGGTCCGGCTGCTCACCTGGAGAGGACGACCCTGGGGCCGTGGCTGGCGGAGCAGGGCCGGGCTGGCAGGGGGCCAGCTCCCAGGGCCCGGGGGTCCGCACCTGCCTCCGCCCTCGTGGCTCTGCCCTGGCAGCCCATGGCTTCTTTCGAGAACTGTTTGCAAGCACCGTCGCTCTCCGAGGCTGGAGCCCAAGGCCAAGTTTACTGTTCGTGGGATCTATAAACAGCCGGCGAGCCGTCCCCTGCAGAAGCGCCTCGCACGCACACGGGCCCCGCGGCGAGGCCCAGCGAGTGATCCGGCTCCAGCAGGCCCAGCGGCCGGTGCCCCGCTCGCGTGACTGGCGGCCCGGCCTGTGCTGTTGCTCCATTGCCATGGCGACAGCTCTCCCAACTTCCCTTCATTCCAGGAGGGGCGAGGAGAGGGGCCGCTGGAACTGTTCCTTTTCCCGCTTCTTTTTCCTCTGCTGTGACCTTGACGAGCAATCTTTGAAGTGCTCACCGGCTATTTTTTTCTGCCTGTGTTGGAAGACATCAGGATGTTCGAGGGCGGTCCAGAGGAAGTCCCGCTTGCTCAGCCGTTCGCCCCAATCCCTGCCGCGGGGCCGCCGGTGGCGTGCGGGGCAGGGCCCGCGGCTGGCCCTGAGGTGGCAGGTGCAGCTCCCGTGACTGGCTGTCATTGAACGTGGACGCGGTTGTTTCTCTTCTTAAAAAAGCGCAGCCTTCAGCTTGGAGCCAAATTCTTTTCTCCGCTTGGAGAAGTGATCTCATTTTCCATGTACCATATTAAAAAAAAACACACACACACACAAAAGTCTTGCAGGATTAAAAGAGAGAGAGAAAACAAACAAACGTTTGTGATGCATATTTGCTCCGGCCAGTCCCACATGTGCAGCAGTATTTGGCGTGAGGCTTCCAGGCCAGAATGTCGATCTGATATTGAATCCATATGACTCGGCAAACGGCGTTTACGGTCGTTTTTCTTTTTAAAATTTCTGCCTGGTGAGTTAAAATTAAGGTTGTTTTCGGCTGTGACTAATCTCGTAAAATCTTTTTTGAGACGGCATTTGATGCACTCAGACCATGAGCATCTCTTTGGTCTTTGGACTATTATTAGTGGGACGTTGTGAGTCTGGGCTGCCTCTGAGACGGGAAATGCTGTGTGGACAGCTGGTGGCGCCCACTTCGCCCACTCCCGCCGCTGGGGGCAAGTGGGAGTCCCCACACCTGCAGCTTCCCCAGGGGAGGGGGACGAGGCTCTCAGGCCACCACCGCCCAGCCCTGCGTGGCATCTGGCCCCAGTCACCTGGGCCACGTGGCCACTGGTCAGTGAGTCTGCAGGAAGGGGGGACAGTGAGCTCGCTGCCACCGCAGTGCAGCCGCCGAGGCCGCGGTGGTCCTAGCGTGGTCCGCCCTGCTTCTGCCCGGATTCCTGGGCTGGGACTTCGAGGCGCAGCCTGCAGGCCCTTCCTGGGATGCTCCTGCCAGCTCCAGGTCCGGCGCCAGGCCTGTGGCTTCCCGCTCCGGCTTTCCTGGCCAGAGGGCTTGGTCACGGTGGCCGAGGCAGCAGGCTGCACCAGCCCCCAGGGCCTCGGCCACCAGACCCTGCCGGCCACGGGGCAGGGTGGGGAAGGAGGCAGGTACCCTGAGCGGGCGCTCTGCCGAGGCCCTGGGCCACAGGACGCCAGGTTTGCAGGGGAGGCGCTGGACGCCATCGCAGGAGGGCCACGGGCAGCGGTGTGAGCACAGCACTGCCCTCGTCCTGGGGGATGCCCAGCTCTGGGGGCAGCAGGTCCCACCACGCAGGTGCCCAGCAGCTGCCCAGCAGCGCTGCAGCAAGGGAAGGCGGTGGCCTTTCCTCCTTGCCTTAGGCGTCTCCCACCCACGCAGCGTGTTCCATCCAGACGCGTGTGTCTCTGGGGGCCCCTGCCAGGAGCTGAGAGCGGCCCACGTGCCCATTGAGCGACAGGGGATGAGCAGTGCAGCCTGTGCGTGCAGTGGAGCATCAGTCAGCCGTGAAGAGGAAGGGGTCCCAACACAGGCTCTGCCCCGATGTGCTGAGAGCCCGAGCCTCGCCCGGAAGGGCCAGTCCTGTGAGTCCGCTCAGGAGGTCCCTGGAGGGGTCGGGCTCCTGGAGACGGGAGGCAGATGGTGGCGGCCGGGACTGGGGAGGGCCGGAGTGTCAGCCTGGGAAGATGAGCAGGCTCTGGAGATGATGCCGCTGGCGGCCGTACAACCACAGGGCTCGTGGGGATGAACCGTGTGCATGAGTGTGGCTAAAACGGTGAGCTTTCTGCTGCATACGTTTTACCACAATATGAGAAGAGCTGGTATTTCGAAGTGCGGTTCTTCTACGTGTTGGTGTCTGAGGGACGTGGGCGTCTAAGCCTCAGTGGTCCAGCTCATCATGGATTCTGAGGCTGATGGTGCTTCCAAAAACCCTCCGGGCTGCTGAACATGGACACGCAGGCTTTGTGTTTCTAGGTGAAGCGTGTCTAGGTGAAGCCTTGACCAGATGGACCTTTGTCAGCAGAGTGATGTCTTTGCTTTTTAATGCGCTGTCTAGGTTGGTCGTAGCATTTCTTGCAAGGAGCAAGCGTCTTTGAATTTCATGGCTGCAGTCACCATCTGCAGTGATTCTGGAGTCCAAGAAAATGAAGTTTGTCATCGTTTCCATGTTTTCCCCATATTCGCCTTGAAGTGATGGAACCAGATGCCATGATCTTAATTTTTTGAATGTTGAGCTTTAAGCCAGCTTTTTCACTTTCCTCTTACACTTTCATCAAGAGGCTGTTTAGTTTCTCTTCGCTTTCTGCCAAAAGGGTGGTGTCATCTGCGTATCTGAGGTTATTGATGTTGATGCTGGAATCTTGATTCCAGCTTGCGCTTTATCCTTCTCCTTACATTGTGTTTAATTGTCTCTAGTTTCTTGAGGAGGAATTACTCACTTTGTTCTTTTGAAGCAGTCATCGCAAGCTTACTGGGACTTTACGTTGCCTGTTCTGATTATATGTGACTTGCAGTTCATCACCTCTGCGTGTCCTCGCATGACAGGGTGCAGAGTTGTGTAGTTTTACCTGACCTTGTGGTTCTCCATCAGTTTTTAGAAGTGTGAGGCTTTGGGTTCCTTATCCTGTCACTTCACGGCAAACAGAAGGTGGAAAGTGGAAGCAGTGACCGATTTTCTTTTCATGGGCTCCAGAATCGCTGTGGACCTTGATTGCAACCATGAAGTTAGAAGACACTTGCTCCTTGGAGGAAAAGCTATGGCAAACCTAGACAGCCTGTTAAAGAGCAGAGGTGTCACTTTGCCGAGAAGGGTCTGTGTAATCAAAGCTATGGCTTTGCCAGTGGTAGTCGTGTACGGATGTGAAAGGTGGACCGCACCGAAGAATCGATGCTTTCAAATTATAGTGCTGGAGAAGACTCCTGGAAGTCCCTTGGACTACAAGGAGATCAAACTAGTCCATTCTAAAGGAAATCGGTCCTGGATATTCTGTGGAAGGACTGATGCTGAAGCTCCAATACTTTGGCCACCTGATGGGAAGAGCCAGCTCACTGGGGAAGACCCCGATGCTGGGAGAGACTGAGGGCAAGCGGAGAAGGGGACGACAGAGGATGAGGTTGTTGGATGGCATCACTGACTCAACGGACATAGTGTGAGCCAGCTCCAGCAGACGGTGGAGGACAGAAGAGCCTGGCTGTAGTCCATGGAGTCGCAAAGAGTCAGACACGACCCGGAGACTGAACAACAGCATTGTTCTGGGCTCCCTAGGAGTCTTCAGTACCAGTAACTTGAAAGCTCCTAGAAATTGATATTTATAAATCCTAATAGAAAAATCAGCACATAACATGCACAGGTATTCTACCAAAAAAGAAATGCAAGTTACCAATGAATGTGTGGAATGTTTCTCGGTCTCATTAATAATCAAAGGATGACAATTATAATGATGGTAAAATAATTTATCACATAAACTTGGCAAAGATTAGAAAAAAGAAAGAAGTGCCCAGAATGGTCGAGGATTAAGAGAAATGAATGTTATAATGTATTGCTGATAGCTGCAAGCTTCATGGAAGTTAGTGAAAGTCTCTAAATGTCTGCCTGTTAAAGAGTCCAGCTGCCTAACCCTCCCTAACCCCCCGCTCTGCCCTGGCCCGGGAGTGTCAGACTGCTCCTGCCTGCCTGCAGGGGGTGGCACAAACATAGTGAGCCGCTCCACACGTGGCGCCTGCACTCACCAGGACCCACACCGCCTGGGCCGCTGTCTTCCTTGTCAGGACGAGGGGGACGCCAGGCAGACAGGCAGGCAGACAGCTGGCTGACGGGTGGGCACTGAGCAGGTGCTCACGGCCTGTGGTCCCTCACGCACCCTCACTCGCCATGGCTCTGGAAGCCTGTGCAGGAGGGGCTAGAGGGCCTGCTTTTCAAAACCAGGGAAACGTTAAACTGAGCCCAACACAGTTCATGCCACAATAGTAACAGATTTAACAATCATTAAGATATTGTGAATACTGATACTAAAATCCACCCCCTTGGCACTCACCATCTCCCCAAAATGCACCCAGACTGGAGGGTCTTAGAGGTGAGGTGAACCAGATGCTCTAGGAATACATTTTCCTCATCATAAATAAGTGGGTTAGAAAATGAAAAAAGAGGGAAAGGATGTTTGATGATTAGGTACACTTGAACACCAAAATAAAGAGAGAAGCTTATAGGTGGATTTCCTTGAATATAGATGACTATTTCCCGAGTGAAATGCGTCAGTTCCAAGAACACATTGGAAATGATGATCAGATAAGATTTACCCTCCGTAGGCAAGAACGATTCACCATCAGAAAATCTGTCAGTGTAACTCACTACATTAATAGACTAAAGAAAATCTATGTGATGATTCAGTAGATACAGAAATAGACCTTGTTGGAACTCAACATTTTTTCATGATAAAAACTCCTAGACAAACCAGGACATGGCATAGAAGAGGGTGGGCAAACCCACCTTGTGACAGGTATCGGTGTGTCTCATCTCGCCATGGTGATGCTTGTATTTTATAAAACATTGCTTGATAATCAGTAGAAAAAGAACCTTTTCATGAGCCTTATAAACGGTGACCAAGTTCTTATGTCACCTGCTGGCTCAGGACATTTTGTGAATGTCATAAAAAAACTAAAAGTGGGCCTTTCTGGAGGTTACGAATTCAGACCACAAAACAGGGAGGAAATGGTTGAAAAGCCAAACAGAACGAATGCCTGATGTCTTTGCTGTGAGTATGTCATGGGAGTGATGTCATGGGAGTGATGTCATGCGAGTGATGTCATGCGAGTGATACCATGCAAGTGACGTCGGTGTTCTCTTTGTTCCAGTCCCTCCACGGCTTCGCTCTGGTGGTGAGTGCGGAAGGGATGATCTTCTACGCATCGGCCACGATCGTGGACTACCTGGGCTTCCACCAGGTGAGCACAGCGCCCCGTCCGCTGCGGTGCGGCCCGTCTGCGGTTCAGCCCGCTGCCTTGAAGGCATGCCTTGTCTTTGTTAGGAGGTAGAACAGGGAAAAGGAGTCCAAAGTGGCGGTGGCTACAGACAAGGAAGGGAAAAGCCCGCGGAAACGAAACAAGAGAAGGTCCAAGGACCGGAGTGAGGACCTCAGGTAAGACAAGACTCCCGGCCGGCCCAGCTTACACGGGACGGGCCCGGGAGAGAAAAACACGAGCGGAGCGGCCAGAGCCAGCTCGCTCGCTCTCCCCGCGCCGGGCGCTCTTCTCCTCGTGTCTTGGGATCGACGTGCCCTCACGCCTCGAAGATGGACTTTCCTGCTGTCTTCTGAATAAAATAGAGCTGTAACACTGATTTGTCTAAGAGCTGTGACGGTCTACAAGACCTGGGAGCTGCGACACGCCGAGGGGCTTTAACGTCCGTCCCTCCAAGTCTTTGTTGTGACGGGACAAAGAATCGAGGAACGTACACCCTCGTGACGGTTATAAGCTCCAGGAAGCCGCCAACTGCCAGCCCTGGCACCTTCCCTGAGGAGTTCAAGATAAAAACCGGTGGATTTGAGAGAGAATAAGACAGAACCTGGAAAAACCCAGAATACAGAGTGTGCTCAGGGCCTCCTCCCGGGCAGAGGGTGCAGGGATTCCAGCGCTTGACTGTAGAGAATGACTGTAAGCTTCAAGACACAGGGTGAGCCAGAGAGAGGCGCAGGCACCGCGGGCGGGGGCAGCGGGGCTGAGCCGGGCCTGGAGGGCATCTGAGACCCCCCGGCGGCAAGGCCACGGTGGCCGCTGGGAGGGGCACGGTCCACCAAGGGGCCCGCCCGCTGGCGTGCTCGCCTGGAGGCTGGAGACCGCCCGTGGAGCCGGGGCACCTCTGCGGCCCAGGCCAAACAGTCGCAGCACCCGGGTCAGAGCCCAGCGAGGAAGGAGATGGGGGACAAGATGTGCAGTTAGTACCGAAAATCTTCCAGCCGGGGGTTGGGGGAGAAGCCCGGAGGCCGGCCGCCTGTGGGCATCCGGCTGCGCCCCGTGGACGCAGGGCTCCCCCGCGAGCTGCCAGACGGGCCTCAGGCGCACGCTCCGCGCCTCACCACCTGCCGGCGTCCTGCGCGGCCTCCTTCCACGGTCGCTCCGCAGGGTTCGCGCCCACGGGGCCGGGCCCCCCTCGAGCAGCGCCCCTCTCCCAGGCCCGACAGGACGGAGCGAGGCCGTGGGCCCGACGATTCGAGCCCCAAGTAATGAAGCCTTCTTCGCGCCCCTGAGGGTTGTGTGCAGCGCCTGGATCTAGAAAAATGTGATGTGGTCGCCTGTGCCCACTGAGAATTTTTTTTTTTTTTTTTGCCCCAATCGCTGTTGACTCAGTTGCTCTGTAAATTCTCGGGACACCCACACCACCTGCCTTTGGCTGTGTAATTCGAAGGTCCCACCCCCCGGGTTGGGTTTCTCTGGGAAATGCAGGTGCCTTGTAGAGACCTGATTCCAGGTCTGAACTTGCTAATTGGAACTTTTGTTTTCTTGGAACGCGGTTATTTCCTCTGAAGTGTTAGAAGTTAAAAAAAAAAAAAGGTTTTGCCTTTTATTATAAGGAAATTGTTTCCAAATGCCATTAAATCAGGCGGTGCCTCTAGTTTATGTAAAACAGTTCATGAACATATTAGACCAGCCCTGTGCTATTACTGTCAGCTTTTTGGGCAAAATGCTTTACAAAAAGTCAGGAACCAGCCGTTTCCTGTGGCAACCTGAGTGCCTCGGTTCAGTATCTTGCATTTCAGTGCTCCTTGAGATGAACAAGTGGGCTTTAGATGCATATTTTAGTTGCCCTTGCCTTTGCGGCTACAAGATGTCCATTCTCTCCGAGGTCAGCAGTGGGAGCGTCTCATCCCCAGGTGACTCAGGACGGATGTGAGGGCCTGTGGCAGGAAGCAGTTAAGGGCCCACGGGCATGGAGAACGGATATGCGCTCTCTGCACAAAAGGCAAAGATGGTCACTACTGGAATGAGCTGTTTGTGAAAATGGCTGTGCTTTTATCCTCGACTCTGCGGAGGGTGGTTCGGAGCCAAGATGAGACGCCCTGACCAGACCAGAGACCAGAGCGGGCTTGTTCTGTGCCCTGTGAACAGCTGACACGTCACTCTCCCCTGCTTCTCATATCCTCCCCCCCCCATTTATTCTTCTTGACCTCGTTTGTATGAATCAAACCCCAGGCCTTAGGACAGATGACGGGAAGCCAGGCGGACTGCGGCGACCTCGGTTTCCTCATCCCAGAAAGTGTCGACATTTAAGCGCGCGTGTGTGTGTGTGAGCTGTTCGTTTGCGTCCAACTCTTTGTGGCTCCATGCACAGTAATCCTCCAGCCTTCTCTGTCTGACACCTTCTGCTGTAGACTAACTAGCCTAACACCTCTCTGCCTAACAAACACCTCTCTGCCTAAGGCCTCTCTGCCTAACTCTAGCCTAACACTCTCTCCTTGACGCCTCTCTGCCTGACACCTCTTTGCCTAAGGCCTAGCCTAACACCTCTCTGCCTAACACCTCTCTGCCTAACAAACATCTCTCTGCCTGACATCTCTCTGCCTAACGCCTAGCCTAACACCTCTCTGCCTAAGGCCTAGCCTAACACCTCTCTGCCTAACGCCTCTCTGCCTAACGCCTCTCTGCCTAACTCTAGTCTAACGCCTCTCTGCCTAACTCTAGCCTAACGCCTCTCTGCCTAACGCTTCTCTGCCTAACTCTAGCCTAACACTCTCTCCTTGACACCTCTCTGCCTGACACCTCTTTGCCTAAGGCCTAGCCTAACACCTCTCTGCCTAACACCTCTCTGCCTAACAAACATCTCTCTGCCTAACGCCTAGCCTAACACCTCTCTGCCTAAGGCCTAGCCTAACACCTCTCTGCCTGACGCCTCTCTGCCTGACGCCTCTCTGCCTGACGCCTCTCTGCCTAACACCTCTCTGCCTGACGCCTCTCTGCCTAACACCTAGCCTGATCTGCGATGCCTCCTCCAGCTCTGCTTGTCCCCCTCCAAGGCGCTCTCCTCCTGTGACAGTTAAGCCACAGACCCACCCTTTGCAACCCTTTTGTGGATTATCTGAGGTGTGTGGAGACGGCAAATGGGGCAGCAGGGTGCCCCTGGGGTTCTGCTGAAACTCACCAGGGAATATGTGGATCACAGTGCCTACTTATTAGTTTACAGTGGGAAATATCCAGCACTCAGACATCAGCACAGTTTTTTCCCTTTAATCAAAACCATGGAGGGGAAAATGCCATCCATCAAAGAAGGATGGAAAAACACCAAATTCCTAGTAATGAGTCAAGCAAATCATACGTAGTACTTCCACTCAGAAAATATAAAGCATTATTTAAAGAAATTTAAAGATCCAGAGCATCGAAGAATTGATGCTTTCTAATTGTGATGCTGGAGAAGACTCTTGAGAGTCCCTTGGATAGCAAGGAGATCCAACCAGTCCGTCCTAAAGGAAATCAGTCCCGAATATTCATTGGAAGGACTGATGCTGAAGCTGAAGCTCCAATACTTTGGCCACCAGATACAAAAAGCTGACTCATTGTAAAAGACCCTGATGTTGGGACAGATTGAAGGCAGGAGGAGAAGGGGGAGACAGAGGATGAGATGGCTGAATGGCATCACCAACTCAATGGACATGAGTTTGAGCAAGCTCCAGGAGAAAGGGAAAGACAGAGAGGCCTGGTGTGCTACAGTCCATGGGGTCGCAAAGAGTCAGGCATGACTTAGCAACTGAACTACAAGAAAATGGAAAGATATGCTGTGAACTGGAGGATTTAACATTGTCATAAAGGTGGCTGATCAAGTCATAGAATAACTGGCGTCCCCCCGCCAGTGCAGGAGCCACGGGCCCAGTGCCTGGTCAGGAAGGTCCCTGAGGAAGGGATGGCACCAGTCCAGTGTTCTTGCTTGAGGGGTCCCGTGGACAGAGGAGCCTGGCAGGCTGCAGTCCATAGTGTCGCTAAGAGTCAGGCAAAGCTTCGCGACTTAACAACAGCAGCAGAGGACAAACACTGTGCTGCTTTTCTGGGAGGAAACTGGACCAACTGATTGGAGATGCCGAGACCTGAGCAAACCCAGCCCCGTGGGGAGGGCACTGTGGTCTCTGGGACATGCAGTCCCAGACACAACACGTCATGTCCAGCTCAGTGGCTGAGACCAGTGGGGTCGGTGCAAAGACGGACACACGGCCTCAAAAGACAGGGGAGGTTCACAGCAGATTCGGGTTCACAGTGAAGCCGATGTTGCCGGGGTGGGCCAGTGCTGGTCTTGTCAGTAAGTGGTGCCTCATGGACTGGATCCTCTTGAAAAAAATGAATCTTGACATCTACCTCACACCACACAGAGTCAATGGTAGATTGTGGAAGTTTCTAGAAGATGACAAGGCAGAGTCAGGAGGTATCTGAGGAACAAACACAGAGAGGACAGAGGCCCGAAAGCCCTGACTGTGAGGAGAGACTGACGGATCCGGCTGCGTCAGACCCGTGAGGAGCGCAGCAGGCCCAGGAGTGGGGAAGATGCCTGCCAAGGAGTCCGCCCGAGGCAGGCCTCCCGTCGTGGAGGGCGCGGAAGGTGGCGGGGCAGATTCGAGAGAGCCGCAGCAGCAGGCGGTGCATGCGCCTACGCCATCCCTGAAAACAAGCAAGCCTGTGGGAAGGCTCCGCGTCATTAGTCCTCCCATGCGCCGATCAAACGTCCAACAGAAGGCGCCGCGCGGGGCCCGCACGCGGCTGGGGCCGGGGTGCCCGCACGCTCCCTGGGGCCGGGGTGCCCGCACGCTCCCTGGGGCCCGGGTGCCCGCACGCTCCCTGGGGCCGGGGTGCCCGCACGCTCCCTGGGGCCCGGGTGCCCGCACGCTCCCTGGGGCCGGGGTGCCCGCACGCGGCTGGGGCCCGCATTCCAGTCCGGGTGCGGCCCGGGATCAGCGCCCGGGAAGACTCAGCAGCCGCGGCGGCCTCTCCCCGGCCTGCCCAGCGGCGCGCGCCTCGCGGCAGAGCCACGCCGTGGAGGGGCCAAACCTCCGCCCGCGCCAGGCCGCAGGGCCCGCGCCGCCACTGGGACATGACACGGAGGGCACACGGAGAACAGAGCCAGCCCGGGCTGCGGGGTCTGTGCGGTGGGCGCCTCCGCGGAGGGCGGAGGGAAGGGTTCCAGTCCTGACTGGGTGGGGAAGCTGCGTGACTATGATGTGGACACACTTCACGTTCTGCGTCAGGCCTACATCACAGAACTGCATGAGGAGAGCTTCAGTATGGGACATGCCCTTATGACCCTAGAGCTGCCAGGTGAGGGGGCCTCCAGGTGAGGGGGCCTCCAGGTGAGGGGGGAGCCTCCAGGTGAGGGGGCCTCCAGGTGAGGGGGGAGCCTCCAGGTGAGGGGGCCTCCAGGTGAGGGGGGCTCCAGGTGAGGGGTGACTTCAGGTGAGGGGGGAGCCTCCAGGTGAGGGGGCCTCCAGGTGAGGGAGCCTCCAGGTGAGGGGGGCTCCAGGTGAGGGGTGACTTCAGGTGAGGGGGGAGCCTCCAGGTGAGGGGGCCTCCAGGTGAGGGGGCCTCCAGGTGAGGGGGGCTCCAGGTGAGGGGTGACTTCAGGTGAGGGGGGAGCCTCCAGGTGAGGGGGCTCCAGGTGAGGGGGGAGCCTCCAGGTGAGGGGGCCTCCAGGTGAGGGGGGCCTCCAGGCGGGCACCATCTTTCCTCAGGCTCCTCCGGTAACTGTGGTCCCGAATGTCAAACAGGTAACTCCAGGAAGGTAGAAAATGAGTGTGACTGTAACTCGAAGGCTAAACTCTAATCACGTGCGCACACTCCCCCCACAGTCTAAGACGCAGGTTTCACGGAAAGAAGCAGACGCCGAGGCCAGAGGTGCTGTGGCCCTTGGTCAGTGTTGCCCAGGGCTCCGGCAGGAATGAGGACCACTCACAGGGCACGGGGACACACCAGCCCTTCCCTCCTGCTGACACCTGCAGCAGCTTCTGATTCCCCCGCACCTGGAGGCTCCCCCCTCACCTGGAAGCTCCCCCCTCACCTAGAGGCCCCTCCAGGTGAGGGG
>SJYX01001061.1:408598-461618 GCA_006410675.1 Oreotragus oreotragus | reverse complement strand
CACCTGGAGGCCCCTCTTCACCTGGAGGCCCCCCTCATCTGGAGGCCCCTCTTCACCTGGAGGCCCCCCTCACCTGGAGCACCCCTTCACGTGGACACCCCTCACATGGAGCCCCCCCTCACTTGGAGTCTCCTCCCTCACCTGTGGCCCCCCCATCCACTCTGAGTGAGGTTGCCTATTACCTCCTAAGATGGTAACCTCATTTGTGAAGGCTTGATCCTCGGGAACTTTTCCTCCGTCTGGTTTTCACAGTGACCCAGCTGAGAAACATCTGAAACTCAGCAGTGGGCCAGTTGAAGGGGCCGAGGGGCTTCTGCAGGACAGGGGTCCCAGGGGTTAATGAGTGATGCCATTCAGTTCAGATGGGAAGACGTGCACCAGCCTCGGTGTTTGTCGACATTCTGGATGTTTTCGCCGACAATACCGACAATCGAGTCCGCTGAGGTCTGCCTTCAAAGCCCGAGGCAGGGCCTTGGTGCCCCGGGCTGTGAGGTCCCAGCGTGGACCTGGGCAGTGGGGCGCCCTCTGCGCTCAGGGCCTGAGCAGGTGCGGGGACCCAGGACCAGAGAGAGGGTTGTGGGTCAGAGGGTCCTTGCAACACCCTGCCGGGGCAGCAGTCAGGCCTGGGGACCCCAGCCCGGCCCTGTCCCACCATAGAGGTGTGCTGCCCTAATTAACTTTGGATCCAAGTGTAACAAAGAGGCTGGAAGGTGACCAGACATAAGCAAACAACTTGATGCAGTTTGAGTCAGCTTTGAACAGTGGGAATCTTGATCCCAAATGAAGTTTGATCTCTGAGCCCCTGATCTGCCCCTGGAGGCACCGCCTGGCCTGGGGGTCACTTTGTGGGCTGGACGCCTGGTGTCCAGGCAGTGCTGGTTGCCTCCTGTGGGGAGGGACTTTCTCCTCACGGGTGTGACTTGCCTTTGACAGATGGATGAGATGTTTTTGTGGTCATTAACCCCGGAATACAGTGTGGACATTCCCTCGGGGTAAGGCTAAAATGACTGTCTCGTGTTCCAGACGGATGTGATGCACCAGAATATTTACGACTACATCCACGTGGACGACCGCCAGGACTTCTGCCGGCAGCTGCACTGGGCTATGGACCCTCCCCAGGCAGGGTGCGGGCAGCCCCTGCTCTCGGAGACAGGTGGGTCCTGGGGGCCCTGGTCTGATGCAGACTTGGAGGCTCCTGAGGCACATGGACGCCTCCACAGGGGTTGCCCCTTTCCCCCTCCTCCCACTGAAGCGCCATCGATACCCCTTCCTCCTCGGGGGCCTCCTCCCGCGCGCCCCACCCCTTCTCAGGCGGCTTCCCCAGGCGGCGCTCCGGCTCCCAGGGCACCGTGTCTCCTGCCCTGTAGCGTGTGCGGCCCAGAAGCCAGGGACCCTGTCTCTAGTTTTGCAAACTCCTCCTCCAATGCACATCTTCTAGGAAATTCTCTCCGCCTGCCTGAGATTTACCTGAAACAGTCTCCCAGATGTTGCTGTCTGTTCGGGGACGTTGCCCCTGTGGGCAGGACCCCCGAAGTGTCTCAGATCTGTGGCCCCTGCCCATTGGACATGTCAGGCAGGCGCCAGGTCCCTGAGATGGCAGAGCAGATGAGAGCTCGGGGGGCAGGGCGAGTGGCTGCCCCTGGGGTGCAGTGCAGGGAGACGGGGTCCTGGGTCTGCCACACGTTCCGGGAGCTCTGGGAGTTTCCAGCACACCTTCACACGGCAGCGTGGGTCGCCTCCTACAGGTAGAGAAGACACAGTGCCAGGCTCCGACCAGCTTCACAAGCTCAGAGCAAAAGCCCGAGCTAACTGACACTCAACGAGGGGCAGGGGGCCGGTGCTCTGGGAGGGAGGCCTGTGCGTTACGTGCCAACAGCTGCTGTTGGCACCACGAACTTGCCAACCAGGGTGTTTCTGCTTTCTCCTTGGTCCCCGCTGTCTGTGCCCAGGAGAGGATGCCGTCCTGGGGAGGCTGTTCCGGGCCCAGGAGGGGGGTGCAGACCCGCCCACCGAGTACTTGGCCTTCCTGACGCGCTGCTTCATCTGCCGTGTGCGCTGCCTGCTGGACAGCACCTCGGGCTTCCTGGTGAGTGAGAGGGTGGGGATGGCGCCTCGGGGCTTCTGGTGAGTGAGAGGGTGCAGGATGGCGCCTCGGGGCTCCTGGTGAGTGAGATGGTGGGGGTGGTACCTCGGGGCTTCTGGTGAGTGAGAGGGTGCAGGGTGGCGCTTCGGGGCTCCTGGTGAGTGAGAGGGTAGGGGTGGCACCTCAGGCTTCCTGGTGAGTGAGAGGGTGAGGGTGGCACCTCGGGGCTCCTGGTGAGTGAGAGGGTGAGGGTGGCGCCTCGGGGCTCCTGGTGAGTGAGAGGGTGGGGATGGCGCCTCGGGGCTTCTGGTGAGTGAGAGGGTGCAGGATGGCGCCTCGGGGCTCCTGGTGAGTGAGATGGTGGGGGTGGTACCTCGGGGCTTCTGGTGAGTGAGAGGGTGCAGGGTGGCGCTTCGGGGCTCCTGGTGAGTGAGAGGGTAGGGGTGGCACCTCAGGCTTCCTGGTGAGTGAGAGGGTGAGGGTGGCACCTCGGGGCTCCTGGTGAGTGAGAGGGTGAGGGTGGCGCCTCGGGGCTCCTGGTGAGTGAGAGGGTGGGGATGGCGCCTCGGGGCTTCTGGTGAGTGAGAGGGTGCAGGATGGCGCCTCGGGGCTCCTGGTGAGTGAGATGGTGGGGGTGGTACCTCGGGGCTTCTGGTGAGTGAGAGGGTGCAGGGTGGCGCTTCGGGGCTCCTGGTGAGTGAGAGGGTAGGGGTGGCACCTCAGGCTTCCTGGTGAGTGAGAGGGTGAGGGTGGCACCTCGGGGCTCCTGGTGAGTGAGAGGGTGAGGGTGGCGCCTCGGGGCTCCTGGTGAGTGAGAGGGTGGGGATGGCGCCTCGGGGCTTCTGGTGAGTGAGAGGGTGCAGGATGGCGCCTCGGGGCTCCTGGTGAGTGAGATGGTGGGGGTGGTACCTCGGGGCTTCTGGTGAGTGAGAGGGTGCAGGGTGGCGCTTCGGGGCTCCTGGTGAGTGAGAGGGTAGGGGTGGCACCTCAGGCTTCCTGGTGAGTGAGAGGGTGAGGGTGGCACCTCGGGGCTCCTGGTGAGTGAGAGGGTGTGGATGGCACCTCGGGGCTCCTGATGAGTGAGAGGTTGGGGGTGGCACCTCGGGGCTCCTGGTGAATGAGGGGGTGGGGATGGCACCTCGGGGCTCCTGGTGAGTGAGAGGGTGGGGATGGCACCTCGGGGCTCCTGGTGAGTGAGAGGGTAGGGATGGCATCTCAGCGCTCCTGGTGAGAGAGTGGGTGCAGGACGGCACCTCAGGGCTCCTGGTGAGTGAGAGGGTGCAGAATGGCATCTCGGGGCTCCTGGTGAGTGAGAGGGTGGGGATGGCACCTCGGGGCTCCTGGTGAGTGAGAGGGTGGGGATGGCACCTCGGGGCTCCTGATGAGTGAGAAGGTGGGGGTGGCACCTCGGGGCTCCTGGTGAGTGAGAGGGTGCAGGATGGCACCTCGGGGCTCCTGGTGAGTGAGAGGGTGCAGGGTGGCGCCTCGGGGCTCCTGGTGAGTGAGAGGGTGGGGATGGCACCTCGGGGCTCCTGGTGAGTGAGAGGGTGGGGATGGCACCTCGGGGCTCCTGGTGAGTGAGAGGGTGGGGGTGGCACCTCGGGGCTCCTGGTGAGTGAGAGGGTGCAGGATGGCACCTCGGGGCTCCTGGTGAGTGAGAGGGTGTGGATGGCACCTCGGGGCTCCTGATGAGTGAGAGGTTGGGGGTGGCACCTCGGGGCTCCTGGTGAATGAGAGGGTGGGGATGGCACCTCGGGGCTCCTGGTGAGTGAGAGGGTGCAGGATGGCACCTCAGGCTTCCTGGTGAGAGAGTGGCTGCAGGGCCAGTGCTGCGTGAGTCCAGGCCTGGGCCTGGCACGGGGCTCCAAGGTCCATGGGAGCAGTTTGCGAAGCAAGGGGTGGGGTGTGGATGCCTCGGGTGGGATCGCCTTGATGGGCAGGGCTGAGTCACGGCTAATGAGAATGAAGTGACACCCCCGCCCCTGCTCAGCCTTCATTCAGGCAGTCGGTTGGTTGTCCAGAAGGCCTTTTGTTTTGATCATACTTGGTTTTCAGTTTTGTGGAAAGCTAAGATGGCTTTTGCTCCACATGGATGTAGATAGATTTTACCTAACACTGAGGCAGAGGTTGAAACCTAGGTTGACGTGAAGCCATGTCTGAAGCACAGCGTAGAGGAAACAAGCAAAAGAACTCAGTTTAGAGTGTCTCGTCATATTTTACCGTAAGGCTGGCTGCTGCACATGCAGGGAAGGGCTCTGGAGTGGGGACTGAGGCTCCAAGGACAGGGGAGTGGGCAGCTCGGGTCCCGGGCTCACCCCAGCCCCTCTGCCTGCGTTCAGCCTGCTCACGCCCAGCGGGCAGGGCTGCCCCCGAGAGCCCTTGTCAAAACCTCAGGACATGCAGTTGATGTTGGGTTTTTAGCTCTAAGTCAGCCATGGTGGGAATTTTCACACCAAAGAAACCGTCTGGTGCCACAGATCAGGGCTTTTCCCCCAGAGCTGGATGCAAGGTGTCCAGCACAGCTGGGACTGCTCCACGCCAAGCTCATGGCCAGCACACGTGGGGGCTTTCAGACATTTGTTCACCCCATAAATTCAGGGCTTCTCCCCCAGAGCTGGATGCAAGGTGTCCCAGCATGGCCGGGACACTCCACACCAAGCTCATGGCCAACACACATGGGGGCTTTCAGGCATTTGTTCACCCCATAAATTCATGCACAGATGGAGAGATGGAAAGATGGGTGGGTGGATGGAGGGAGGGACAGATGGAGGGATGGAGGGAGAGACTGACTGACAAGTGAGGGGCAAGAAGAGCATGCAGCGTTATTCGTCCACACAGGGCAGGGCACCCTGAAGCCATGCGAACTTACTCAGTTACAGATCAACTTCCCATCATAGAGAGAGCTTTTATTTTCTTTATCACACACTCCAGAGTTGCTATCTGGCTTTTTAACTCACACCAAATGCTCACAGGCATCCAGGTCTATGCCCTGACCACTAATGCTGAAAGAGCTAAAGTTAAATGGTTCTATGATGACCTACAAGGCCTTCTAACACCAAAAAGAGATGTCCTTTTCATCACAGGGAGCTGGAATGCAAAAATAAGAAGTCAAGAGATACCTGGAATAACAGGCAAGTTTGGCCTTGGAGTATAAAATGAAGCAGGGCAAAGGCTAACAGAGTTTTGCCAAGAGAACGCACTGGTCATAGCAAACACTCTCTTCTAACAACACAAGAGAAGACGCCACACATGGACATCACCAGATGCTCAATACCGAAATCAGATTGATTATATTCTTTGCAGCCAAAGATGGAGAAGCTCTATACAGTCAGCAAAAACAAGACCAAGAGCGGACTGTGGCTCAGATCATGAAGTCCTTCTTGCCAAATTCAGACTTAAATTGAAGAAAGTAGGGAAACCACTAAACCATTCAGGTATGACCTAAATCAAATCCCTTACAGTTATACAGTGGAAGTCACACATAGATTACAGGGACCAGATCTGATAGACAGAGTGCCTGAAGAACTATGGATGGAGGTTCATGACATTGTATAAGGGGCAGTGATCAAGACCATCCCCAAAAAAAGAAATGCAAAAAAGCAAAATGGTTGTCTGAGGAGGTCTTATAAATAGCTGAGAAGAGAAGCAAAATGCAAAAGAGAAAAGGAAAGATATATCCATCTGAATGCAGAGTTCCAAAGAATAGCAAGGAGACATAAGAAAGCCTTCCTCAGTGATCAATGCAAAGAAATAGAGGAAAACAATAGAATGCGAAAGACTAGAGATCTCTTCAAGAAAATTAGAGACACCAAGGGAACATTTCATGCAAAGATGGGCTCGATAAAGGACAGAAACGATATGGACCTAACAGAAGCAGAAGATATTAAGAAGAGGTGGCAAGAATACACAGAAGAACTGTACAGAAAAGATCTTCACGACCCACATAATCATGATGGTGTGGTCACTCACCTAGAGCCAGACATCCTGGAATGTGAAGTCAAGTGGGCCTTAGAAAGCATCACTATGAACAAAGCTAGTGGAGGTGATGGAATTCCGGTTGAGCTATTTCAAATACTGAAAGGTGATGCTGCGAAAGTGCTGCACTCAATATGCCAGCAAATTTGGAAAACTCAGCAGTAGCCATAGGACTGGAAAAGGTCAGTTTTCATTCCAATCCCAAAGAAAGGCAATGACAAAGAGTGCTCAAACCGCACAATTGCACTCATCTCACACGCTAGTAAAGTAATGCTCAAAATTCTCCAAACCAGGCTTCAACAGTACATGAACCATGAACTTCCAGATGTTCAAGCTGGGTTTAGAAAAGGCAGAGGAACCAGAGATCAAATTGCCAACATCAGTTGGATCATCAAAAAAGCAAGAGAGTTCCAGAAAAACATCTACTTCTGCTTTGTTGACTATGCCAAAGCCTTTGACTTTATGGATCACAACAAATGGTGGAAAATTCTTCAAGAGACGGGAATACTGGACCACCTCACCTGCCTCCTGAGAAATCTATATGCAGGTCAAGAAGCAACAGTTAGAACCGGACATGGAACAATGGACTGGTTCCAAATTGAGGAAGGGGTATGACAAGGCTGTATATTGTCTCTCTGCTTATTTAACTTATATGCAGAGTACATCATGCCTAATGCCGGGCTGGATGAAGCACAAGCTGGAATCAAGATTGCTGGGAGTAATACCAGTAACCTCAGATATGCAGATGGCACCACCCTTATGGCAGAAGAAGAGAAACTGAAGAGCCTCTTGATGAAGGTGAAAGAGGAGGATGAAAAAACGGACTTAAAAGTCAACATCCAAAAAATGAAGGTCATGGCATCCGGTCCCATCACTTCATGGCAAACAGATGGGGAATCAGTGGAAACAGTGACAGACTTTGTTTTTCTGGGCTCCAAAATCACTGCAGATGGTGACTGCAGCCATGAAGTTAAAAGACACTTGCTCCTTGAAAGAAAAGCTATGGCCAACGTAGACAGCATATTAAAAAGCAGAAACATTACTTTGCCAACAAAAGTCCATCTATGGTCCATCTATGGAAAAACCAAAGCTATGGTTTCTCCAGTGGTCATGTATGGATGTGAGAGTTGGACTGTGAAGAAAGCTGAGCACTGAAGAACTGATGCTTTTGAACTGTGGTGCTGGAGAAGACTCTTGAGAGTCCCTTGGACTGCAAGGAGATCCAACCAGTCAGCCCTAAAGGAGATCAAGCCTGAATAGTCATTGGAAGGACTGATGCTGAAGCTGAAGCTTCAGTACTTTGGCCACCTCATGCGAAGAGCTAACTCACTGGAGAAGACCTTGATGCTGGGAAAGACTGAAGGCAGGAGGAGAGGGGAACGACAGAGGATGAGATGGTTTGATGGCATCACTGACTCAGTGGACAGGCATCTGAGCAAACTCCAGGAGACAATGAACAGGGAAACCTGGTGTGCTGCAGTCCATGGGGTCACAGAGTCGGACAGGACTGAGCTGACCAACTGAGCTCCTGCGCTCTAGGTCAGGAAAATCCAGTTGCCCCTGAGTTTCACTGCCATGCGTGGATGGCGTTTGGGGAGTGGAGGGTCACGGGGCCAGTACTTAGAGGTGGCTAGCTCCAGCACGTCCTCCCAGGGGGCTGCCTGGTGACTCTGGCCGAGTCCAGGGATGTTCACGCACCTGAATGAGGACTCACACCCACCAGTGCACACACGGGAACACGCTGGAAGTTTAGAGAAAGTTACAGGGAAACCCCGAATGATTCAAAAGCAGTGGGGAGCGCCTGTCCCCAGGGGCCGGCATGGAAGACGTGTTGGTTTCCGTCCTTGGGAATGTGAGTTCCGAGGCCTTTGGCTGTTGACCAGTTAGCCTGGCTAATTTACCCTGTGGTTGTGCCTTCGTTTCTGTCTTTGAAATGGCAGACGATGCAGTTTCAAGGACGACTGAAGTTCCTCTTCGGACAGAACAGGCGGGCACCCTCGGGCGCGGCCCTGCCCCCACGGCTGGCCCTGTTCTGCGTGGCGGCCCCTCTGGCCCTGCCCCCCGGCGTCGAGGTGAGGATGAAGACCGTGTACCTGAGGGCGAAGCACAGGGCGGACGTCCCGGCCTCAACCGACCCAAAGTGAGTAGAGGCCCCGGCAGCCAGACCCGTCCTCGTTACTGCTGGGTCACGCGCCGTGTCTGCACACGTGCATTTTCTGTCTGTTCTCACTTCATTTCCAGCAGGGAATATGACAGTAAAAAGTTTGCTGTTTTTAAAGCTGCTACATCATGGGAGAAGCAGCTATTAGAAAAAAGAAAGCCTGTCACTAGTATTTGTCAACCATGGCAGCGAACACGTCTACCTGCCTCTCGTCATTCCCCAACCCTCCACTCAGAGCCTCGGAGGCAGCGCCGGGGCCTCGGTCCCCATGGGCGTGGGGGCGAGGCTGCAGCCTCCGTTTGTCCCCTCCGTCGACTCCAGGCTCACAGTGGGTTGCCATTTCCCTGCGCCCCATCCCTGGGTCGGGAAGATCCCCTGGAGGAGGGGACGGCCACCCCCTCCAGTATCCCTGCCTGGAGAATCCCATGGACAGAGGAGCCCGGCGGGCTACAGCCCATGGGGTTGCCGAGCTGGACGTGACTGAGCGACTAACACTCTCCCTTTCAGAAAGTTAGGTTTCCTGGGCGACTCCCAGCCACACTGTCTGGATCGGGCGGGTCTGCGTGGGGTCGGGTTCGGGGGCAGACCGGGCTCCTGTGTGCCCGCGCGCTGTGTCTGCTGCTGGGGGAGGAGGCCCTGGGGAGGGCCGTGTCTGAGCCTGTCTGTCCTCTTCCTCAGCGCCCTCGCCGTGCCCTGTCCAGAGACAGACTCTCAGGAGACCGAGTCCCCCGCTCTCTTCTCTGCCGCTCCTCAGTACTCAGGTCCCTCTTGGACCTCAGCACCAGTCCACGGGCCCGGTAAACCTCCCGTTCCTGCCTGGGGTTCGTGGGGATCTGGGGGAGCCCTGCCTTCAGGCACAGGCACCTCATCACAGCCTCCAGGCCCCACGGGCCTGCACCCTAAGGCAGCAGTGTTCTGGGGCATTTACAAAGTAAATATATATGCTTTTTATTTAAGGTAGAAAGTGTAAAATAGGAGGAAGGAAAAACAGGATACTCATGGGAAAAAGCTGTAAAAATAACTGATGAAGCAACTAAAACATGAGGTGCAACAAAGCACAGAGGTTACATTACAGCTGGGCGTGTCTTGGGGGCGGGATAGCCCTGTCCACACCTGAGACCTGAGCACTGTCCGCCTGCCTCTGCCTCTGAGAGTCCTCTGCGTGTTCACACTCTCTGGGCTGGTGATGGTGCCCATCCACTGCACTCTCAGATTCCCAACCCCGTGATCAGATGGAGGGAAAATCCTCCCTCCATCGCTTCTCCACAGCAAGGTCATGCTCAAAATCCTCCAAGCCAGGCTTCAGCAGCATGTGAGCCAAGAACTTCCAGATGTTCAAGCTGGATTTTAAAAGGCAGAGGAACCAGAGATCAAACTGTCAATATCTGTCGGTCATCTAAAAAGCAAGAGGGTTCCAGAAAAACATCTACTTATGCTTTATTGACTATGCCAAAGCCTTTGACTGTGTGGATCACAACAAACTGGAAAATTCTTCAAGAGTTGGGAATACCAGACCACCTGACCTGCCTTTTGAGAAATCTGTACCCAGGTCAAGAAGCAACAGTTAGAACCAGATATGGAACAACAGNTGCCAAAGCCTTTGACTGTGTGGATCACAACAAACTGGAAAATTCTTCAAGAGTTGGGAATACCAGACCACCTGACCTGCCTTTTGAGAAATCTGTACCCAGGTCAAGAAGCAACAGTTAGAACCAGATATGGAACAACAGACTGGTTCCAAATCGGGAAGGAGTACGTCAAGGCTGTATTTTGTCATCCTGCTTACTTAACATATATGCAGAGTACATCATGCAAAATGCCAGGCTGGATGAAGCACAAGCTGGAATCAACATTGCCAGAAGAAGTATCAGTAACCTCTGATATGCAGATAACAGCACCCTTATGGCAGAAAGTGAAGAAGAAGTAAGGAGCCTCTTGATGAACGTGAAAGAGGAGATTGAAAAAGCTAGCTTAAAACAACATTCAGAAAACTAAAATCATGGCATCCGGTCTCATCACTTCACAGCAAAAAGATGGGAAAACAGTGGAAACAGTGAAAGTAAAAGTCGCTCAGTTGTGTTCAACTCTTTGTGACCGCGTGGACTATAGAGTCCATGGGATTCCCAGGCCAGAATGCTGGAGTGGGTAGCCTTTCCCTTCTCCAGGGGACCTTCCCAACCCAGGGATCTAACCCAGGACTTCCACATTGCAGGTGGATTCTTTACCAGCTGAGCCACCAGGGAAGCCCAGGAATACTGGAGTGAGTGCCCTTCTCCAGTGGGTCTGCCTGACCCAGGAATTGAACCAGGGTCTCCTGCATTGCAGGCAGATTCTTTACCAGCTGAGCCCCCAGGGAAGTGAAACAGTGAGAAAGTTTATTTGTTTGGACTCCAAAATCACTGAAGATGGTGACTATAGCCATGAAATTGAAAGATGCTTGCTTTTTGGAAGAAAAGCTATGGCCAACTTAGACAGCATGTTAAAAAGCAGAGACATTACTTTGCCGACAAAGGTCTGCTAGTCAAAGTTATGGTTTTTCCAGTAGTCATGTATGGGTGTGAGAGTTGGACCATAAAGAAAGCTGAGTGCTGAAGAATATATGCTTTTGAACTGTGGTGTTGGAGAAGACTCTTGAGAGTCCCTTGGACTGCAAGGAGTTCCAACCAGTCCATTCTAAAGACGCTGAAGCTGAAACTCCAATACTTTGGCCACTTGATGTGAAGAACTGACTCGTGTGAAAAGACCCTGATGCTGGGAAAGACTNAACTGTGGTGTTGGAGAAGACTCTTGAGAGTCCCTTGGACTGCAAGGAGTTCCAACCAGTCCATTCTAAAGACGCTGAAGCTGAAACTCCAATACTTTGGCCACTTGATGTGAAGAACTGACTCGTGTGAAAAGACCCTGATGCTGGGAAAGACTGAAGGCAGGAGGAGAAGGGACAACAGAATGAGATGGTTGCATGGCATCGCCAACTCAATGGACATGGGTCTGAGCAAGCGCCGGGAGTTGGTGATGGACACAGAGGCCTGGGGTTGCAAAGAGTCGGACAGGACTGAGCGACTGAACTGAACTGAACTGACTGATCCCTTCTCCAGGAGGCATGCTGTCCCCTGGCGGCCACGCGGGGAAGTGCAAGTGGGCCAGCCTCCACGGCGGGTGTGAACTCCTGGACCACCTGCCACTGCCCCGGGTGGCGTGGACGCCTGGACGTCCCTGGGAGGGCTGGCGAGGGTCTTCACGGTGAAGCTAGGATGCTGTACAGAGGGGGACTGTGGAGCAAATACTAGACACATGTTGTAAGCATCATTAACACTCAGGGAGGTTATCAGAGTGCCAGGCTGGGCGCCTCGTGTTAACACAGCAACTCCTTGTCGCTCTCAGTTTCACACGGGACGGTGCAGGTGTGTGGACGCAGTCCTGTCTGTCAGGCCCCCTCCCTCCCCCACTGTGTCCAGAGGGCCATTCTCTGCGTCTGCGTCTCCACGCCTGCCCTGCAGATAGGTCCATCAGTACCATTTTACTAGATTTCCCATATATGCGTTCATATATATTTGTTTTCCTTGGTCTGACTCACTTCACTGTGTAACAAGCTCTAGGTTCGGCTGGGGGGAGCGGAGGGCATATATGTATAATTATGGCCGATTCACATTGTTGTGTGACAGAAGCCAACATTGTAAAAATTTTAAAAATAAAGAAAAAAGCTGGAAGAGAGGAAGAGCTCTCCAACACTTTGGGGAAGAAGCTTCTGATCCCTTCTGGGTTTTCTGGAGCCGAATTCTGCCCTGAGCTGAACTCCTTCCTGGAGCACCTCCGCCCGTGCACTCCCCTCTGAGCTCAGAGGCCGTGAGGAGTGAACCCGGGGAGTTTGAGGCCCAGGAGGCTGGCTCTGGATGGAGCATCGTTCAGGTCCTTTACGATTCTTCCTGAAAGGGGCCTTTGTGACAGAGCCTCGCTCCTGAGTGTTCATGGGTCCTGTGTGCAAGCCGCACGCTCTCCTCCTCTGTCCTGTCTCTGCTGTGCCTCTGGGTCCGTCTCTGAGTCTCCCGTGTCTCCATCTCCTCCTCTGTCCTGTCTCAGCTCCTGCAGAGGCACCCACGAGATGGAGAGTCGGGCCCACTGCAGGGCAGGAAGCTCTGGCTGTGCGGCCGGGTGGCCAGGATTTGAATCCCACTCCTGCACTTGCTGTGGGGGCAGCTTGAGGCAAGTCGCTTAACACTTCAGAGCCTCGTCTTTTTCTTTGGAAATATGAGCAGGGTATGATCTGGGGATAAGTTGCAAGTTGCCTTAGGGTCTATGATTGTAAGTCGTATGAGACACAGGGCTGTGTGTGTGTACGCCCTGCCCTGGGCAGTCAGTGTTCAGTCTCGCTAACTCAGTGCTCACAGTGCCTTTGTAAACCATTGCGGGTAACTAGCGCAGGTCACAGGGGCTGTGTCTTCACTCCGACCATCAGAAGAAGGCAAGCGCGCCGACGCCCGTTCCGGCAGCCACACACGTCTGCTTTCTGAGGCAAACCCGTCGGTGCTTCACTGGCCGGAAAAGCGATGTGAGCTGGGGCTCCAGCAGACCTGTAACTCACAGAAGGCTTTCCAGTCTCTACAGACTTTCACACGGGGAGTCACTGCATCTTACGCTCACCCGTCATGTGTAATTTCTGCCCTTGACACACATTTAATCTGCTTGTTGCTTTGCTCTCTTCTGTCCTTTGCAGAGCAAAAGCTGCCTCACGTCTCTGCGAATCAGAATTGCTCGGAAACCCCAACTGCTCAGCAGGTACTCCTCACAATTCTCTTGGCCACCTTTTTTAGCGCGTGAAATGAGCGAATCCCTGGAGGCGGACGGGGGCCCGATGCTGTCTGGAGCATGGGGCGGGCGGGCGGAGCCGGCTCTCAGGGTCGGTCACCTTGCGGAAGGTGAGTGTCCACCCGCTCCAGGCTCTGCTCAGCCTCGCTTTCCCGAATCCTGACAGGGAGAAGCAACGGAGAAAACGGCCTCTCCTTGTTCAGGACGCCAGAGGACGCCTGCCGCTGGGGCCGGCTCACAGCCCGGGGCCCCTGCCTGTGCCTCCGGGGCGGCCCTGACCTCGTCCTTGACCTCGAGGGCGCCGCAGGGTAAGTGACCGAGTCACGGGGTCCGTGGCCCTCACCCTCAGCAGCTGAGCCTCCCTGGGTGGGGCACAGAGGGCACATAGCCTCTCCTCGCCCCGGAGGCCGTCCTCGCTGTGTGGGCGCTGGCCAGGGCCACTGGCTCCCCGGCCTCTGTCCTCACCTTCGCTCAGATGCCCTCTCCCCTCACTCCCAACCTCCGGGTGCTGGGGGACCGTGGCAGGGGCCCTTCGGGGAGGGAGGGGGCTGGCCTGGGGTCCCGGGGCTGCGGGTGGCACCCACCCGATGCAGGGTTGCCCCTGCGGCCTGTCCTGTCTGACGGGTGTCCCTTCCCGCAGGGCTGGGGAAGGAGAGGAGCTCGGGGGGCTCCCGCGGGATGCGCCCCTGTACAGCTGCCACCTGGAGCCCCTGGGCCCCGTGAAGCACCTGGACTGGGCGGCTGGGAGGCACGGTCAGGACGGCAGCAGTGCCAAGCTGAAGCTGGAGCCCGGCAAGGCCGACCCGTTCCCCGCTGCCCCGGCCCGCGGCGCCTGCCTGCCCTACCCAGGTGCGCAGAGTGCCATCCACTCCCTCCGGAGCTCACCCAGCTCGCACCCGCCCAGGCCACCCCCCGGGGCCTGCGCCGGCCGGACCAGCAGAGCCCTGCGGGACGGGCACCAGGGCCCAGTGCCGCCCCCCACCCCCGGCCCCTTCCCCCAGGGGGGCCTGGATAGCAGGGTCCCTCGGCCGGCAGTCCAGCGTCTCCCAGTGGGCAGCTACCCTGCTGAGGACAAGCTGCGAGGCCTTCTGATGCCCCCGGGAGCCCCGAGTCACCCCACATTGTCGCTCGACGTGCCCATCAAGATGGAGAGTGACTCGGGGTCCGAGGACGCAGCGGACGGCTACTGCGTGTCCCCAACCCAGCTATGGCTGGGGGCCTGCGACCCGGCCAAGAGGCAGCTGGTCACCTTCCCAACCAAGATGCACCTGAAGACGGAGCCGGGCGCCAGGCATCCCCTGTACAGCCCACCCCCAGGGCCTGGCCTGCTGGGTGCCCCGCCCAGACCCGGCAGGGGGCTGGGCCCGCTGCACCCCGTGTCCTGTGCCTGCCTGGAGCCCCCGCCCCGCCTCTGTGTGCGAGGCCACCAGTCCCCCAACCTGGGCTGCAACTGCCGGGCTCCCGGGCCGGCTCCCGCAGTCAAGCTCGAGCCCCTGGACTCACCCCTGTGGGCAGCTCACGGCCAGGGCGGGCCACCTGGGCTATTCTCCAAGAGCGCCCCGGCCGCGGGGATGCCCCCCAGGGACGCGCAGTGCGCCTTCCTGCCCTAGAGCTGCCGGGCCCCACGGACAGCTCTCCGGCCCGAGCCCTCCCCAAGGGAAGCGCGCGCAGTGGCAGGTTCACCGAAGGCCCCAAGTGCAGGTGGATGTCAGCTGCTCAAGGGCGGCAGGGCTCTCCCCTGAGGAGCACGGCTCCCCACCCCACCCCAGCTCATCTCCCCAGCGCCTCGCAGGGAGCAGACCTCGGGGAACAGCCGCACCCTGGGGGCCCAGCCCCGAGACAGCTAACTGGGAGTAAGGGCCCCCGAATGGCAGGTGGCCACATGCTGGTGCCTGGGAGGAATCTAGAGCTTCAGCCAGAAGAGGCTGATGGCGCCGGGCCGCCCTCCGTTCCAACGCACAGTGTGTGATCGAAACGCTGGCCTAGGCCGAGGCCGGCCCGGAGTGGGGCTTGCCTGGGTCTCGTGCAGCTCTTGCTGCAGTCTCTCTGGGGTTTCAGCGCCTCCGACGGGGGTCCGTGCTCATCTGCCCCCCGCTGCCTCACGTCGCCTGGTGAAGCACAGCACGAGGGGGAGGACGGAGCTGGTCCAGGTGGCAGGCCGCCTTGCTGACTGCAGGTCTTCAGATGGCTCTGATCATCCTCCCAGAAGGAGCTAGTCAAGACGAGACAGACAGGCAGCATTTTATGGAAAGGAAACAGTTGTGGGGACGCCCCCTGTGGTCCTGCGGGTAAATGCCTGCAGGGGGTGTGGGTTCGATCCCTGGTCAGGAACTAAGACTCCACATGACGCAGGGTACGGCCAGAAAAAAAAAATCGTGAAGGGAACGTTCTGAACGTAGGGAGTTTAGGTGCAAAAGAAGAAATCAGAAAGCAGAGGCCATCCGCACGCACCACGGAGAGCTCATGGCTGAGGGCAAAGTTCACCACACCTTCCGGGCGACCCCACCCCACGGGTGCATTCTGGGCAGGGGGGTGACACCAGGGGACAGGGCCACCGCGGGGCAGGAGGGAGCTGGCTGGAGGCCCTTCCTCTTTACAGCACGAACGTCTGTCCTCAGTCACCCCCGGCCCCAAGAGTCTCAGGATGTGTGGGGCCCCAGTGGGGACTTGCAGTCCCACCGCATTCAACAAGGGGTCTTTCTCCCTGTCATCTGTGGCTGTGGGGTGTCAGCACTCAGCTCCTGAGTTGGTGGTGAAGCTATTTGCTTCATTCACCTTGCCGAACTCAGGACAGGGCCAGCAGGACTGGGTTGGCTAGACTCAGGCACACCTGGGGGTGCCCTTACCCCTCAGCGGTCTGCTTCTTGGAAGGGCTTCCCCAGGGGCGTGGTGGGGGTTGAAGGTTCCTTCCCGGGGTGACAGAAGTTACCTGTCAGAGCCTGGGTTGGGCGTTGTCAATTCATGGCCTCATGGGATCCCCAGCAGCCTTCTCTTCCCTGCCCACCCCCTGCAGGGCCCTTGCAGAAAGTGCTGCCCCGCCTTTGCCAGAGTCTCCCCCTCCCCGTTCTGATGGCAGCACAGCTGCCTGTCAGGACCACCTGCTTCCCATCCCTGCCGGCTCAGCACCCCTCTTTGCTTGGTTCTCATGCTGAGCCCAGCCCACTGTGCAGATTTCATCCCTAAAACACGGCCTGGAATTTCAGAAACTTCCTCCTTCCTTTCTATTCATGCCAAGTGCCCAGCTCCTCACGGAAGCACTGTGCCATCTCTCAGAAGTGACTGTCAGCCTCTCTGGAGCTCCCTCTGTGAAGCGAGGGTCCTCAAACGCACCCTCTGCACAGGGGCACCCCCTCCTGTCTCGGTGCAGTAGCCGGCGGTCTGCACGTGTGCAACCCTGGACCAGAAAGATGGAGTGGAGAGGCGTCATTGCGTGTTTGCACATGGTAGCCGGAACCCAGCAAAGGACAGCTGCGGCTTGAAGAGGCGCAGCAGTCTGCCCCCTGGGCCGTGGTGCCCGCGCGCTCAGATGCGCCTGCTCCCTGGACTACGTGCACCACGTCAGTCCCAGCAGGTGCCTGGCACATGGCAGCTCATGCTTTGTTGATGCAGAATCCAGCACCCGGGCGTCGGCGCTCCAGTCTCGCGCCCCAGAGCCGCTGTCACGCTGGAGGCCCAGGTCCTGGCGCACTGGGACAGCGGCAACGGAACCTGCCTCCGTCAGCACTTTGTTGTTCTACAGCCCTGCCCCCACCCCCCGAGAAACTGTGGGGAAGGTGATGATGGAATGTGGAATGTCAGATGTGGCCATTTCTGCAGATGTGGCCGTCCCTGCTTTAAAATGTCAGGGACAGCACCGATTTCAGGCCTATATTTCCTGTTGCTGGTAGCTTTTGCCTATATAGCTGAAAAATATTAAAATCAAAGATGATGTAAGAATGGGATGGAAAGGAGGAGATAAACACAACTTATAGCTTATATTTTTGTAGTTTCTACTGGATGAAAAAAGGTTTTAACATCTGGACAGATGTGTTGAATTTTTAAACACAGACGCACTACAATGCAACCTCTTGTACTATTTCCTCAGTGCCTTCAGAAAGAGCTTTCAATTTCCGATACTGTGGTTTGTATTAACTTTACGATATTGATGTAAAATAAATCATATGCTGTATGTGTTTACTTGCAAATGGAAACATCTTAATTTTCCAAATGAAATGCCTATTTTCCTTTAAAGCGTGTGTAGGCTTTTACATTCTAAGACCGTCCTTTGCCGCCAGGCTCGCGGCCGTGATCAGAGCGAAAGTGGGCTTGGGGTCGCAGGAGGAGCACCGCACAGCTGTGCTGTCAGTCCGCCTCTTTCCCTGCCAGGCCTCCTGCCCAGCACCGAGGGCTGGGGGACACCCCAGACTCAAACTGCGCTGTGAGGAGCAGACGCCTGGCCCAATGTCACGAGCCCCGCTCTGCCCAGGACCCGGGGACCAGTGTGTGGGAAGGGCCAAGAGGTCATCTGGGCCCAGGCAGAGACCCCCCCACCCAGGGTCAAGGGAGTCGTGTTTTCATTTCCTTCGTTCGGTTGCAGAGCACCGCCAAACCGAACGAGCGGCCAGCGCCCCGTACGGCACTCGAAGCTGCCCCGGTGCTAGTCCAGCCCGGCCCGGCCCCTTCCTGCGCCCTACAGGCCATACCCCGTCCCTTCTCTGTGGCTCCGTGTCCCTTCTGGGGAGACCAGGCCAGCCTGCCCCTGCCTGCTGGGTCCCAGCCAGCCGCTCCCCAGCCCTGGGGGCCAGCGGCCCAGCCTGCCGTCCCCACACCCACCTCCTCTCCTGTGTTCTTCAGTCTCATCACGGGGAGACCTGGAAGCGGGCGGTCACCCCACCGCACGACTCTCCCACCGCCCAGCCTGCCGCCAGCGGACGTGTGGGTTGTCTCCAGACCTCCACGTGTCCAGCAGCCGCCCCGCTCCCTCTGTGTGCTTCCATTGGACTGAGGACGCCCCCCGAGGAACTGATGGCAGTCCCCGCACCAGGCACTGCCCAGGCGTCCTCCTCAGCACCCAAGGGACAGCTGCACCCCGGGGGCCCATCGCCGAGACAGCTAACTGGGAGTAAGGCTCACCGAATGGCAGGTGGCCACAAGCACACAGCATCTGCACAGCCCATTCCAGGCTGTGGAGTGAAGACACCAGAGGCTGGGTGGCTTACAGACAGCAAGCATTTCTTTCTCAAGGTTTCGGAGGCTGGGAGTGTGAGACCTGGGTGGCTCCAGGGTCTGCTGAAGGCCAGCTTCCAGGTCGCTGGGTCTCTCTGAGGCGTGAGGGGGCACTCAGCTGCTTCATGCGCATCTGCTTCCTTCACTCAGCTGCTTGTTGAATCCCTGCTGAATGCCAGGTCCTGGAATGGCATTGTTGAGAAGGAAATGGCAACCCACTCCAGTATTCTTGCCTAGAGAACCCGGTGGACAGAGGAGCCTGGTGGGCTGCCGTCTGTGGGGTCGCACAGAGTTGGACACAACTGAAGCGACGCAGCAGCAGCAGCAGCACTGATGCTGGGAACGCTGGGGAAGAGACGCAGAGCCGGGTTGCTGAAGCCAAGGGCCCTGTGCACGTGTCCAGGGGACGGGCAGACAAGCGGCTAAAGTACTGTGTAGGTTCTGGGATGCATGGGGAGGGCCTGGGTGCTGCTCAGGCAGGCCGGCTGGGGTCTGGTGACCCAGGTGGCGGTTTTGTGGGCGAGGCGGCCTCGGGCCAAGACTGGACAGGAACCGTCCAGATCGCGCATAGAGGAAGCTTGAGTGAGAGGGAGAGGAGAGAGCGGGGAAGAGGCCAGGCAGGGGTGGCAGGTCACAGGCAGGTCTGGGTGAGGGGGCCACCAGCGGGCCTGCAGTGAAAATGACCCCTGGCGGTGGCCTGAAGGCCAGATAGGCTGTAGGAAGGCGAGGGCCCCCAGCCGGCACAAAGGCCATGCCGGGGCCGCAAGGCACGCTCATTCTGATGTCTTCCCCAGCAAGGTGGAAGGCCCTCTGCTGTCTGTCCTGCACTCGTTTGCTGTTGTTAGTTGAACCATGGGCATTATTTTAAAATTCAGGATAGCTGCGCTTTGTCAGTTAAAAGTTTCTCTCTCGATCTATGTCTTGTCTTTTCATTTAAGGACGAAAATAGACACAAGAGTTTAAACTCCTGGCACAGCCAGCTATCTTTTTCCTGGTGGTTTATGTGTTTGTATCTTAAAATAACTCTTTCTGGCAGTGCCTCTGACATAAAGCCCAGTTGTCTGGTATTAACATCAGCACAGCCACTTTCTACATACTGGTGTGCAAACTGTAAGGCTGGACCCCTGTGCCATGATGGGCCGCCCCTTCTCTCCCCCGTGGGCAGGGGGGAAGTCCCTAACGGAAAGAGCCTCCCAGATCCCGGGGACCAATGACAGCACACTTCGCTAGCTAAAGCCGCCCCACCCCAGCCACGTAGAAGGACCTATCAGCCCGCAACGCCTCGGCCTGGTGACCTATCCGAACCCCCGTCCATTAACCTGACCATCCCTCGCAAGGAACCTATATAAGCCACCTCTAACACGGGCCAGGCGTGGACTTCCTTGACCTGCCTCGCTCGGGTCCGGAGCCCCGCCCGGGAGCGCTTCGCCATTAAAAAGCCTCTTAGACACGCTTTTGGTGTCCTGGTCTTTTTTTTTTTAACCTAACACAAACCTCCTCCAAACTTAACCGTCCTGTTTCTTCAGGTTTCGCGTATTTTTCTTACAGTGGCTGCTGCTGCTGCTAAGTCACTTCAGTCGTGTCCGACTCTGTGTGACCCCATGGACTGCAGCCCACCAGGCTCCCCCATCCCTGGGATTCTCCAGGCAAGAATACTGGAGTGGGTTGCCATTTCCTTCTCCAATGCATGAAAGAGAAAAGTGAAAGTGAAGTCGCTCAGTCTGTCCGACTGTTAGCGACCCCATGGACTGCAGCCCACCGGGCTCCCCCATCCCTGGGATTCTCCAGGCAAGAGGCCTGGGGTGGGTGCCGGTGCCTTCCGCCTCACAGTGGCTCGGCGCTCTAAACTTGTGCTCTGGCGGCTGACGTAGGTGAGCATGTCTCCCCTCCTTTTGTGCGTTAGCTACCGACGCTCCTTTGGCTTTTCTTTCCCAGCATCCCTATGGCGTTGCTTGCACTTTCTCCTCATATTTAACAAAGTGTAAGCTACAGCTTAACAAGATCTCCCCCTCTCAGGACGCTCAGAGATGTACGTCGCTCCCTTCTTTAGTCCGCCGGGTCAGAGCCTCTCAAGAACCGTGCCTGGTGTCTTCTGCTGAGGGCTGACTTTCAGAGAGCTTTTCCACTGAGGAGGGCACCAAACCCAGGTAGGCACAGGCCCCCAGCTCTGTCTTCTTGAGATCCTCTCCTGACCCGGGGACCCCAGCGCCTGGGAGACATTGCTTTTTGGGGTTCTGTGGTTTGTTTTCCTCAAAATGCCTGTACAGTCAGAATTTCAAGCATAATTATAATTTGTTTACATTCTTCACTCCTCTAGTGTTCAGTCACTCAGTCGGTCCAACTCTTTGCGACCCCATGGACTGTAGCCAGCCAGGCTCCTCTGCCCATGGGGATTCTCCAGGCAAGAAAACTGGCGTGGGTTGCCATTTCTTTCTCCAGGGGATCTTCCTGACCCAGCATGGTGCTATATTTTCAAAAGTTATTAGGGAGATGAAATAACAGAGGGATCAGCCCTCAGAGCCAGTCAGGCGCTGAAGTCCTGGCCCTTGCAGAGTGATCTGCTATCAGCTGACTGTAGGTTCTGGTCGGCATGGCCACAGGTAGGGGGCTCACACACCTCCTCTTGCCCGCCCTGCCTGAGAGCCCAGGCGTTTGCACGCAGATCCTGACGCGGGTCTGTGTGCTCAAGCGTGCGTGGTGTCTATGGTGCATGTGGGGAAGGAAGTCTGCGCGTGCGGGGCGCGCGTGCGGGGCGCGCGTGCGGGGCGCGCGTGCGGGGCGCGCGTGCGGGGCGCGCGTGCGGGGCGCGCGTGCGGGGCGCGCGTGCGGGGCGCGCGTGCGGGGCGCGCGTGCGGGGCGCGCGTGCGGGGCGCGCGTGCGGGGCGCGCGTGCGGGGCGCGCGTGCGGGGCGCGCGTGCGGGGCGCGCGTGCGGGGCGCGCGTGCGGGGCGCGCGTGCGGGGCGCGCGTGCGGGGCGCGCGTGCGGGGCGCGCGTGCGGGGCGCGCGTGCGGGGCGCGCGTGCGGGGCGCGCGTGCGGGGCGCGCGTGCGGGGCGCGCGTGCGGGGCGCGCGTGCGGGGCGCGCGTGCGGGGCGCGCGTGCGGGGCGCGCGTGCGGGGCGCGCGTGCGGGGCGCGCGTGCGGGGCGCGCGTGCGGGGCGCGCGTGCGGGGCGCGCGTGCGGGGCGCGCGTGCGGGGCGCGCGTGCGGGGCGCGCGTGCGGGGCGCGCGTGCGGGGCGCGCGTGCGGGGCGCGCGTGCGGGGCGCGCGTGCGGGGCGCGCGTGCGGGGCGCGCGTGCGGGGCGCGCGTGCGGGGCGCGCGTGCGGGGCGCGCGTGCGGGGCGCGCGTGCGGGGCGCGCGTGCGGGGCGCGCGTGCGGGGCGCGCGTGCGGGGCGCGCGTGCGGGGCGCGCGTGCGGGGCGCGCGTGCGGGGCGCGCGTGCGGGGCGCGCGTGCGGGGCGCGCGTGCGGGGCGCGCGTGCGGGGCGCGCGTGCGGGGCGCGCGTGCGGGGCGCGCGTGCGGGGCGCGCGTGCGGGGCGCGCGTGCGGGGCGCGCGTGCGGGGCGCGCGTGCGGGGCGCGCGTGCGGGGCGCGCGTGCGGGGCGCGCGTGCGGGGCGCGCGTGCGGGGCGCGCGTGCGGGGCGCGCGTGCGGGGCGCGCGTGCGGGGCGCGCGTGCGGGGCGGTGTCTGCACTTCTGTGTGGACTGTGGGGCATGTCTATGTGTGACCTGTGTCTGGGGTGTCTGCGGTGTGTTTATGTGTCTGCGTGTGTGCAGTGTCTGTGTGTGTGTTTACGTGTGTGCGGGGTGCGTGTGCGCCGCAGCCCCGCCCTAGGTGCCGTGGCCCCACCTGCAGCCGGCCTTCAGGGTCACCGAGCCCGCGCCGCCCGCGCCCGCGTCCGAGCCGCCAGGCCCCGCCCTCCCAGTCTCGAGGCCGGAAGCGGAAGTGCCAGCCCAGCGCTCACTTCCGGGCGGCGGAGGCGGGGGCGGCGGCGAGCCGCGAGGTGAGGCTGCGGCGAGCTGTGGCACCTGCGCGGCGGTGGCGGTCCCCGCCTGCGCTCCCTTTCTCGGGCTCCGGCGGGTGCGGGCGCGGCCAGGCGGCGGTGCGGGCGGCCGGGGTGGTCCCCGGGGCGTCTGAGTCCCGTCGAGAGGCTCGCGTCCGTGACGGGGCCGACTCCGCGTCAGGCCACGAGGAGGGAGCCGTTGTGGACCTGAGCGAGCGGGCGGCGGCCCGGAGACCCGCGGCCGCCCCAGGCGCCCCGGCCCCGGCGCAGCCCAGGGCCCGGAAACGGCGCGAGGAGACAGGGCGCCCCAGCCCAGGTCCGTGAGGGCGCCAGACGCACTCGGGTCCCGCCCCTGAGGGTCTGCGGGGACTTGGGTGTTGCTCCGAGAGCGTTTGCGGAGGGAATGGGAAGCGTCCTGGAGATTGGTGCACGGAAAACATGCGTGGAAACGGGCGGCTAACGGCAGATGGCCGCTCTCTCCTTTGCCGGACGCTCCCGAGCTCCCCAGCTCTGGTGTTGGTAGAGCCGGCACGAAGGCAGGAGTGCGTTGTCCTGAGGAGAGCGTCGTTTGCCCGCTCACCTGTTTACGAAGGCTGTTAAATAGTAAGACGTAGGATTTGAGACTCTACAGGTAGTGATTTTTGAGGGGAGTCGTACGGTGGGTGCGGGGATGGTGAGGTGTGTACTGGCCCTGTGCCTGCGCATCTTCTCCGGGGCTTCCTGGCACAGCCGCCCCTCCAGGGAGTTCAGGGCCGGTGTGAAGGCTCTGAAAATGGGAAAGGGGACCTGTCTGGGGGAGAGAAGTGCCCTGGAGACTGGCGTCTGATGTGAGTGATCTGGCTTCCTCCATGTGCTAATGTTTTGTGCCTATAATTGCCCCTGCTCCACGTTAAGATAAAATTGAATTCTGAAAGTTTGTGTTTCTTATCGAGGAGTTCATAATCCTAGTTCTGATTTCAGGTTTACTGGGTTGATGATCTCAGATGCTCTTATAGCTCTGCTGTGGACAGCTGACTGTTGGTGGAGGTGGTAAATTTTGTCACTAACATTTCTACCTTTCTAACACATGCCCCCTCCCTGTTCCCCATCTAGCTGTGGACACAGGATGCCTCTAGTATGACAGGTGCAGAGATCCTCCCTGCTTTGTAACCATGAAGGAGACTGACCAGGAGGCTGTCGCAACAGCGGTCCAGAGGGTTGCTGGAATGCTGCAGCGCCCTGACCAGCTGGACAAAGTGGAGCAGTATCGCAGAAGAGAGGCCCGGAAGAAGGCCTCTGTGGAGGCCAGATTAAAGGTAAGAGGTCAGAGTGGCCACCGGCATCTGCTGCACTCCCCAGCGGGACAGGGCCTTTTATCTTGAGTTTCAAGTTCATTTAACAAAGTTATAATTTTGCCAGATTGGACATTATGAGGATGTGGAAGAAGGCAGACATGAACATTACCTTGATTTAGCATATATTGCCAGTTAGTAGATTGACAAAGTAGACAGGGGGATGTTGAAAACACCAAAGGAACAACACCTTTAAGAATCCAGAAGTGTCCATTTACCTTTTTAAAAAACACTAGCAGAATAACGGTTTTTCTTCTTTAGCAAATGCTCTTCTGCCGAGTATGTCCAGAGAGCATTTTGTTTGGGTCCTTCTAGCACATGCTATAGTATGCTGACCGTGTACCAGGTATTCTGTTGGCCTTGTGGGCAGGAAGGAAGAGAGCGCTACACATTTATTAGTGTGTGTGAAAGTGAGGCAAGAAAATCAATCTTTTATGATTTGGATTGGCTTTCAACATAATTCACATGGAGAAATTGGGTTTTACTAAAACAATGCATGCCTGGTATAGTTATAAAAATGTTAAGACCATGGCCTGCTGGCTGGCAGCACAACGGTCTTGAGGATTTAAGAGAGTGCATTTGAGGAAGGTTAATTCTCGCATGGACATGGAACAGCAGACTGGTTCCAAATAGGAAAAGGAGTACATCAAGGCTGTATAGTGTCACACTGCTTATTTAACTTATATGCAGAGTACATCATGCAAAATGCCAGTCTGGATGAAGCACAAGCTGGAATCAAGATTGCCAGGAGAAATATCAATAACCTTAGATATGCAGATGACACCACCCTTATGGCAGAAAGTGAAGAACTAAAGAGCTTCTTGATAAAAGTGAAAAAGGAGAGTGACAAAGTTGGCTTAAAGCTCAGCATTCAGAAAACTAAGATCATGGCATCCAGTCCCATCACTTCATGGAAATAGATGGGGAAACAGTGGAAACTTTATTTTTCTGGGCTCCAAAATCACTGCAGATGGTGACTGCAGCCATGAAATGAAAAGACGCTGACTCCTTGGAAGGAAAGTTATGACCAACCTAGACAGCATATTAAAAAGCAGAGACGTTACTTTGTCAACAAAGGTCCGTCTAGTCAAGGCTATGGTGTCATATATGGATGTGAGAGTTGGACTGTGAAGAGAGCTGAGCGCCGAAGAACTGATGCTTTTGAACTGTGTTGGAGAAGACTCTTGAGAGTCCCTTGGACTGCAAGGAGATCCAACCAGTCCATTCTAAAGGAGACCAGTCCTGGGTGTTCATTGGAAGGACTGCTGTTGAAGTTGAAACTCCAGTCCTTTGGCCACCTGATGCAAAGGACTGACTCATTGGAAAAGACTCTGATGCTGGGAGGGATTGGGGGCAGGAGAAGAAGGGGATGACAGAGGATGAGATGGCTGGATGGCATCACCGACTCGATGGACATGGGTTTGGGTGAACTCCAGGAGTTGGTGATGGTCAGGGAGGCCTGGCATGCTGTGGTTCATGAGGTCGCAAAGAGTCGCACACAACTGATCAACTGAACTGAATTCTTGCACTGAGACGGTAGTGAGGTTGCCTGTCCAGTTGAAAACATTGGTGCCCAGGTTATGGCAGGTTTGATGAGACAGGATGTGGGTTATTCATTTGCAATAGCAAAGCAGCCAAAGACCTGTTGGACTAACTTGAAGCAGTTTTGTATCAATTTAAAAAATAGTTTAGACCTGCATTTTTATCCAGAATTTTAATCCCATGGATGAACTAACAGTTGTGTGGTCTGTTGAAATCGTTAGTTATTTCTAAGTGCTACTTAGGACTCAGGTGAACGGTATCCCTGACTTCCATCGTGCTGCCCTGTCGTTCCCTTCCTATTCCCACTCACCTGCTGCTGCTCTTTCGTGCTCTCTCCCTCTGACTGACTGTGCAGCTCCCTGGGCGGCACTTCCACGGGCTCTCAGAGTGAGTCTGAACCTCAGATGGGCCATCTCTGTGTCTGGGGCTCGCCATCCTGGGCCGGAGTCTGGTTCTGGCTGAGTGGCAGGAAAGCCTTCTCCATTTAAGTTAATGACGAGTCCTGACTGTTTCTCCATTGAGATCAGGCCTGTTAGGAAGCTGAGCATGCCTGCTAGATGGTGTGCAGAGTCCTAGCCGACCATTTAAGGGGCGCCATGGGACCCAGGGCATTCCCACAGTGGAGTCTAGCATCTTTAGGCCAAGGGCTGCGTGAGGAGTGTTGGGAGGTTTTCTCGACAAAGCTTAAAAGCATTACTGTTCTGTTTATTGACTGTTCTCTGTTCCTGCAGCACCTCTCTTCTACTCTCTGAGCCTCCAGGCCCGGCCTGGCTCTGCTCACCCCCGGTGTCTTCCCTAGGCTGCAATCCAGTCACAGTTGGACGGCGTGCGCACGGGCCTGAGCCAGCTCCATAACGCACTAAACGACGTCAAGGACATCCAGCAGTCCCTGGCGGATGTCAGCAAGGACTGGAGGCAGAGCATCAACACCATCGAGAGCCTCAAGGACGTGAAGGACGCAGTCGTGCGACACAGCCAGCTCGCTGCCGCTGTGGAGAACCTGAAGAACATCTTCTCAGGTAGCCGCCAGCGGACGTGTGTCTTCGGCCTGCTTGTGTTGTGGGGGGTTTCAGCTGTCCTGGGCGGCGTGTTTTGTGGGCCCGCCCAGAGTGGGTGAGAGATGCGGTTCTGCCTGCACGGTCAGAGTCTTGTTTGAACGTGGATGGGTGGTCTGGTGAGTAGATGAGGGCCGGTAGAGTGTGGTTCTGAGTCTGTGGGGACCGAGGGACAGATAGATGGAGAGCTGAACATGCGTGCATGGGGAGAGATGCGCGCCCTCCCTCCGCCACGAGGCGCGGGAGAGGTCCCTGAGCAGCGGCTCCCAGACAGGATGCCTGGGCACAGGCCGGAGGCTGGGGGTGGGCATGCCCTGGAGACCCAGCCCCACTGGAGGTCAGGCCTGCAGGAGTCCTTGGGGCTGATCAGGGTGGCGAGGGGGTGGCAGAGATAGGAGTGGCCCTTTCAGAACCCTGTCCTGGTGCCTTGTAGGCATGAGGAAGTGCACTCCGTAGCCCGGTCGGGCCCGCATCAGCCGTCACCAGGACAGGGGCTCTGTTGTGTCCAGCCAGCCTCCTCGTGCTCTGCCCCCTGGAGCTCGTCCCTCCCCGAGTCCCTCCGTCCGAATCCCCCTCCCCCCGCGCTTTTGTCACGGCCATCAGCATCCCAGCCAGAAGCCTCGAGGTGGTCTGGCCCCTTCCCGTCCCTCCTGTGGCATCTGGTCTCTACGTGTTCATGCTGCTTGGCGCCTGCGTGTAACCTGGTGCGGTTCTTCCCCTCCGCCCACCGCTGTGAACCACGGCATGGGTGGCCCTGTTCCTCTGGGCGCGTGTGTCTGGTGGCAGCGTTGCTGAGTACTCGGCCGTCTCTCTGTGCGTTCTCGCCGCCCTGGGCTTGACACCTAGGGCCCTGCTCTGCCCCTGTGAGTATCCCAGCACTGCCCGCTGTGCTGGCCCCTGGCAGCAGTCTCTCCTGGTGGCCTTTGGCAGCCAGGAATCGGACTGGCCCCCCTGCTAGGATCTCCTTCATGACGTTTGGAGCCTTCTTGTTGATTTCCGTCCTATAATTTCTTGCTGACTGTCATTTTCTTCTGGTTTTGTGAAGTGAACACCAGAAGACTAAAAGTCACCTTTTCATCCGCGTGGCATTTGGGTCAACGTAAACCAAGTGACCAAAAAGCTGTCAGCTCATCCATAGAGGTCGAAAGTGACGTTCTGCTTTTGATGCAAAGCGAGGCTCTGTGATGTAGACGTGGTTTTTGTTAGGAGCGCGTTTTTACTGAGAAAACGTTGTGCTTGTTTGTCTTCTTTCAGACTTTTATCATTGCCTGTAATTCTGTAGTATTATGAACAAAGCCTGTTTGTTCTTCTTTCCCACTCTTAAAAACTATAAAATATGCGCAATATAAAGTCTATCATCTTGATCGTTTTTAAGTGTACAGTTCTGTAGTGTGAGGTATTTTCATATCGTTGTGAAGGCATCATCACAGCCCATCTCTGGGACTATCTTCACGTTGAAAACTGGAACTCTGCACAGAGCTGTGTGTGAAATATGTCTCAGTAAAACTGAAAGAAAACACCTGAAAGTCTGCAGCCGTTAATGACACTCCCCATGGCCCCTCCGCCAAGCCCTTGCTGGTTATTTAGACTTCTGTTCATCTCTGGGACTATCTTCACGTTGAAAACTGGAACTCTGCACAGAGCTGTGTGTGAAATATGTCTCAGTAAAACTGAAAGAAAACACCTGAAAGTCTGCAGCCATTAATGACACTCCCCATGGCCCCTCCGCCAAGCCCTTGCTGGTTATTTAGACTTCTGTTTCTTGGTGGTTTGGGCTTTGTGTCTCTCGGGACGTGCGCTTCATCCGGTTGCCTAGCTGGGTTGCATTCGCTCACAGTGCTCTCTTCTAACCCTTTTTTCCCATAGAGTTGGCAGTAATGTCCTCGCTTTAACTGTTTAGTACCCGAGTCTTCTTTTTTCCTTAGTTCATCTGGGTAGGGTTTGTCAGTTGTTAATCTTTTCAAAGAACTACCTTTGGTTTTCTTGATTTTTCTGTTTTGTGTTTCAATTTTCTGTGTATCTCTGCTCTAGTCTTATTTCATTTCTTTTGATAGCTTTAGGTTTAGCTTTCTTTCCTTTCAGTTCACTTTAGTCTCTCAGTTGCGTCCGACTCTTTGCGACCCCATGGACTGCAGCACTCCAGGCCTCCCTGTCCATCACCAACAACCGGAGTTTACTCAAACTCATGTCCATCCGGTCAGTGATGCCATCCAACCATCTCATTCTCTGTTGTTCTCTTCTCCTCCTGTCTTCAATCTTTCCCAGCATCAGAGTTTTTTCCAGTGAGTTAGTTCTTTGCAACAGGTGGCCAAAGTATTGGAATTTCAACTTTAGCATCAGTCCTTCCAATGAATATTCAGGACTGATTTCCTTTTGGTTTAACTGGTTTGATAACTGGTTTCCTTGCATTCAAAGGGATTCTCGAGAGTCTTCTCCAAAACCACAGTTCAAAAGCATCAATTCTTTGGTGCTCAGCTTTGTTTATGGTCCAACTGTCACATCCATACATGACTACTGGAAAAACCATAGCCTTGACTAGACGGACCTTTGCAAAGTAATGTCTCTGCTTTTTAATATGCTGTCTAGGTCGGTCATAGCTTTTCTTCCAAGGAGCAAGTGTCTTTTAATTTCATGGCTACAGTCACCATCTGCAGTGATTTTGGAGCCCAAGAAAATAAAGTCTGTCACTGTTTTCATTGTTTCCCCATCTATTTGCCATGAAGTGATGGGACCAGATTCCAAGATCTCTATTTTTTGAATGTTGAGTTTTAAGCCAACTTTTTCACTCTCCTCTTTCACTTTCATCAAGAGGGTCTTTAGTTCTTCTTTGCTTTCTGCCATAAGTGTGGTGTCATCTGCGTATCTGAGGTTATTGATATTTCTCCTGGCAATCTTGATTCCAGCTTGTGCTTCATCCAGTCTGACATTTGTCATGGTGTACTCTGCATAGAAGTTAAATAAGCAGGGTGATAAGCCTTGAAGTACTCCTTTTCCTGTTTGGAACCAGTCTGTTGGTCCATGTCCAGTTCTAACTGTTGCTTCCTGACGTGCAAACAAATTTCTCAGGAGGCAGGTCAAGTGGTCTGGTATTCCCATCTCTTTCAGAATTTTCCACTGTTGTGATCCACACAGTCAACGGCTTTGGCGTAGTCAGTAAAGCAGAAGTAGATGTTTTTCTGGAACTCTTTTGCGTTTTCAGTGATCCAGCGGATGCTGGCAATTTGATCTCTGGTTCCTCTGCCTTTTTAAAATCGAGCTTGAACATCTGGAAGTTCTCGGTTCACGTACTGTTGAGGCGTGGCTTAGAGAATTTTGAGCATTACTTTGCTAGTGTGTGAGGTGAGTGCAGTTGTGTGCTAGTTTGAACATTCTTTGGCATTGGGAGAATATATAAAAAAGTATAGTTGACTTACAATGTTGTGTTAGTTTCTGGTATACAGCAAAGTGGTTTAGTTATACACATAAATATATGTATATTCTGTTCTTTTTCATATTCTTTTCCATTGTAGGTGAGGGTTTACCTTATTCTTTTTCTGGTTCCTTAGGTTGTGAAGTTAGGTTGTTGATATGAAATCTTTTTTCCTTTTTAATGTAAGTGTTTATAGCTGTAATTTGCCAGTATAGCTGTAATTTCCATCTTCCAGGCCCAGGGATTGAACCTGTGTCTCTTACATTTAACCTGCATTGGCAGGTGGGTTCTGTACCACTATTGTGTTTGCATAAAGACTGCAAAATTTTTTATTCTAATTCTGTGAAAAATGCCAGGTAATTTGATAGGGATTGCATTGAATCTGTAGTATAGTCATTTTCACAATATTGACTCTTCCTATCCAAGAACATGGTGTATCTCTACACCTGCTTGTGTTGGCTTTGATGTCTTTCCTCACTGTCTTAACAGTTTTCTGCATATGGATCGCTTGTCTCCTTACTGTCATTCTTGTTTAGTTGCTAAGTGGTCTCTGACTCTTTCCACCCCTGGATTGGAGCACGCCAGGCTTCCCTGTCCTTCACTATCTGCTGGAGTTTGCTCAAACTCATGTCCATTGAGTCAGTGATGCNCGCTTGTCTCCTTACTGTCATTCTTGTTTAGTTGCTAAGTGGTCTCTGACTCTTTCCACCCCTGGATTGGAGCACGCCAGGCTTCCCTGTCCTTCACTATCTGCTGGAGTTTGCTCAAACTCATGTCCATTGAGTCAGTGATGCTATCCAGTCATCTCCTCTGTCACCCGAATCGGGGTCTTTTCCAGTGAGTTTGCTCTTCCTATCAGGTGGTCAGAGTATTGGTGCTTTAGCATCAGTCCTTCCAGTGAATAGTCTGAGTTGATTTCCTTTAGAATTGACTGGTTCAATCTCCTTGCAGTCCACCCACCGTGACTAGTCACTCAGTCTTGTTCAACTTTTTGTGACCTCCCTGGACTGTAGCCCACCAGGGTCCTCTGTCCATGGAATATCCCAGCCAAGAATACTGGAATGGGTTGCCATTTCCTCCTCCAGAGGATCTTCCTGGCCCAGGGATCGAAGCTGGGTCTCTTGCATTGCAGTTTCTTTACCATCTGAGCCAGCAGGAAAAGCCCTCCTGCACTCCAGGGGGCGCTCAAGAGTCTTTTCCAGTACAGTTCAAAAGCCTCGCTCTCTGGCATCAACCTTCTTTAAGGCCCAGCCTTCTTTAAGGCCCAGCCCTCACATTCATACACGTGACTTCTGGAAAACCACAGCTCTGACTAGACAGACCTTTGTTGGCAAAGTGATGTCTCTGCTTTTGAATACGCTGTTTAGGTTGGTCATAGCTTTTCTTCCAAGGAGCAAGTGTCTTTTTATTTCGTGGCTGCAGTCACCATCTGCCTTGATTTTGGAGCCCAGAAAAATAAAAAATTTGTCACTGTTTGCAGTGTTTCCCCATCTACTTGCCATGAAGTGATGGGACCAGGTGCTATGAACTTAGTTTTTTGAATGTTGTATTTTAAGCCAGCTTTTTCTCTTTACTCTTTCACTTTCATCAAGAGGCCTCTCAGTTCCTTTTCACTTTCTACAGTAAGGATGGTGTCATCTGCATATCTGAGGTTATTTATATTTCTCCTGGCAATCTTGATTCCAGCTTGTGCTTCATCCAGACTGGCATTTTGCATGATGTACCCTGCATATGAGTTAAATAAGCAGGGTGACACTATGCAGCCTTGACGCACTCCTTTCCCGATTTTGAACTAGACTGATTGATGTTCCATGTCTGGTTCTAACTGTTGCTTCATGACCTGCACACTGGTTTCTCAGGAGACAGGTACGAAGTTCTGGTATTTCCATTTCTTGAAGGATTTTCCACAGTTGTTGTGCTCCACAGTCAAAGGCTTTGGCGTAGAGAAGAAGTAGATGTTCTTTTGGAATTCTCTTGCTTTCTCTGTGATCCAACAGATGTTGGCAATTTGGTCTCTGGTTCTTCTGCCTTTTCTAAATCCAGCTTGAACATCTGGAAGTTCTTGGTTTACGTACTAATGAAGCCTAGCTTGAAGGATTTTGAGCATTATTTTACTAGCTTGTGAAATGAGTGCAATTGTTTGGTATTTTGAACATTCTTCAGCATTGCCCTTTAGAATTGGAATGAAAACTGACCTTTTCCATCCTGTGGCCGTTGAGGAGTTTTCCAAATTTGTTGGCATATGGAGGACAGCACTTTCACAGCATCATCTTTTAGGATTTTCAGTAGCTCAGCTGGAATTCCATCACCTCCACTAGCATTGTTTGTAGTGATGCTTCCTAAGGCCCATTTGACTTCACATTCCAGGATATCTGGCTCTAGGTGAGGGACCGCACCATCGTTGTTATCCAGGTCATTAAGACCTTTTTTGTACAGTTCTTTGTATTCTTGCCACCTCTTCTTAATCCAGTCTGCTTCTGCAGGTGCTTGCTGTTTCTGTCCTTTGTCGAGCCCATCTTTGCATGAAGTGCTCCCTTGGTATCTCCAGCTTCCCTGAAGAGATCACTAAATCCCATCCTATGGTTTCTTCTATTTTTTTTGCATTGTTCACTTGAGGCTTTCTCCTGTCTCCTGGCTCTTCTTTGGGACTCTGCATTCCGTTGGGTGTATCTTTCCTTCTCTCCTTTGCCTTTCACTTGTCTTCTTAGCTCAGCTGTTTGTAAGGCCTCCTCAGACAACCACTTTGCCTTGTTGCATTTCTTCTTTTTGTCTCCTTGGATTGGTTTATTAGTATGTATTTTGTTTTTTGGATAAAATGATAAATGGGATTGTTTCCTTAATAACTGAAGAGATTTCTGTTCATTAATTTTGTATCCTGCAACTTTACCAGATTCGTTGATTAGCTCTAATTGATGGCATCTTTAGGATTTTCATTGACTATAATATAATATTATGTCATCTGCAGACAGTGACAGTTTTACATCTTCTTTTCCAATTTGGATTCTTTTTATTTCTTTTTCTTCTCTGATTGCCCTGGCTAGGACTTTGAAAATTGTGTTGAATAATAGTGGTGAGAGTGGGCACCCTTGTCTTGTTCCTAGAGGAAATGTTTTCAGTTTTTCCACCTTTGAGAATGATGGTTGCTGTGGGTTTGTTGTATGTGGCCTTTACTATGTTGAGGTAGGTTCCCTCTTTGCCCGCTTTCTGGAGAGTTTTTATCTTAAATGGGTTTTGAATTTTGTCAGAACCTTTTTCTGCATCTATTGAGATGATCATACGAATTTTATTCTTTAAGTTGTTAACATGGTTCATGACATTAATTGATTTGCCTATATGGAGAATCTTTGCATCCCGGAGATAACGCCAGCTTGGTCATGGTGAGTGATGCTCCTAACGCGTTGTGGGATTCTGCTTGCTAGCATTTTGTTGAGGGTTTTTGCATCTATGTTTATCAGTGATATTGGTCTGTAATTTTTTTTGTTAAACTTAGGTTTTGGTATCAGGGTGATGATGGTTTCATAGAATGAATTTGAAAGTGTTCCTCCCTCTGCAATTTTTTGGAAGGATTTGAGAAGGATGAGTGTTAGCTCTTCTCTAAATGTTTGGTAGAATTTGCCTGAGAGGCTATCTGGTTCTGGACTTTTGTTTGTTGAAAGGTTTTTAATTATAGTTTCAATTTCATCACTTATGATTGGTCTGTTTATAGTGTCTACTTCTTCTTGGCTCAGTCTTAGGTTATACCTTTCTAAGAATCTGTTCACGTCTAGATTTTGCATTTTATTGACGTATAGTTGGTGACAGTAGTCTCTTATGATCTTTGTATTTCTGCAGCGTCAGTTGTATTAATAATTTCTCCCATTTTCATTTCTAATTCTTTTATTTGAATCCTCTCCCTTTTTTCCTTGATGAGCCTGGCTAAAGGTTTATCAATTTTGTCTTCTCAAAGAATTAGCTTTTAGTTTCGTTGAATGTTGCTGTTATTTTCATCATTTCATTTGCTTCTTTGATTTTTATAATTTCCTTTCTCTAGTAACTGGGTTTTGTTTATTCTTTCTCCAGTTGCTTTAGGTGTGAGGCTCGGGCGTTTGTTTAAGACTTTTCTTGATTCTTGAGACAGGCTTGGATTACTGCAGACCCCTCTTAGAGCTGCTTTTGCTGCGTCCCTTAGGTTTGGGTTGTTGTGTTTTTGTCGTTGTTTGTTTCTGTGTATTTTTTAATTTCCTCGGTGATTTCTTAGTTATTTAGTAACATGTTGTTTAGCCACCATGTGTTTATGTTTTTTTGCAGTTTTTTCCTTGATTTATTTCTAATCTGTAACCTCCTGGTCAGTTTTCTTAAATTCACCAGGGCTTGATCCGTGGCCCACTAGGTGGCACTAGTGGTAAAGAGCCCGCCTGGCGGTGCAGACTTAAGAGACCCTGGCTGGCAGCTGCCCTGGAGGAGGGCATGGCAGCCCCCCCAGTGCTCTTGCCTGGAGAATCCTGTGGACTGAGGACCCGGGTGGGCTACAGGCCATAGGGTCCCAGAGAGTGGGCTTGGATGCGGGGACTTTGCCGGCACATGTGACCTATCCTGGAGAGCGTTCTGTGTGCGTGTGAGAGGAGAGCGTATTCTGCGCTCAGATGGAATGTCCTGTAAATGTGAAATGTTTTAAGATAATAAAAGAATAAAATATGACCCAGAGACATGAAGTGAACAGATGATGTTGGGAAAGTGGTGCCAGTAAGCTTGCTTGGTGCAGGGTCACTGCAGACCTTCAGCTGGTAGACACACAGCCCCTGGGAGGCAAGTGTGCCCGCCGCTCACCGCTGCCTCGGCTCCTGCGTGTGCCCTCGGGTCAGCCCAGTGGAGAAACACGAGCCCTTGAGGCTCTGTCCTCTCTTCTCTAGTTCTTTTTTTTCCTTTTTAGCCTCATGATTGATAATTTTCTTTGTCCTGTCTTCAAGTTTGCTGATTCATTCTTCTGCTCACTCAAGTCTGTTTTGAGAACGTGAAGTAAATTTCTCATTCAGTTTCCCTTCTGTCCACGTCTGCCTGTAGCTCTTTGAGCATGTTGTAGAGCTCGTCTTAGAGCCCCTGTCTGGTCCACTGTCTAGTCCTTCTCAGGGATGATCTCTGTTTTTTTTTCTCTGACTCCCTCTTCTCTCCTCCGTCTTTGTTTGCCTTGTGCATTTGTTGAGCAGTGGGCATTTGACTCTAATTAGTGCATAGCTCTGGAGGTCAGATGCCCCTCTTTGCCAGGGTGTGCTGATTTTATTCATTATTCTTGCTGTTTTGACTGTCTTAGGCTAGCTCTCTTTTGAGGACCAGGCTGGCGTGTAAACTTAAAGTCTTCTCAGGTCTTTCTGAGCCTGTGGCTCTCCTGGTCATTTGCAGTCAATTTCTACTTTTGTACTGTGCTAACAGCTGAAATACTGTTGATGCCTTTCCCTGGAAGGTGTGAGCCTTCAGTGGCCTCCCCAGCCCCACAGTGTGGCCGCTCACCCGAGTCCTGTGCGTGTGGTGGTTGTCCAGTGGGGGCGGGTTCCTGGCTGCCCTTGCCCGCCACCATCCTGGCACCCCATGCTGTCCCGCGTTGGTGTTTCACAGTGCCGTCTTGCCTACCCCCCCAGTGCCCGAGATCGTGATGGAGACGCAGGACCTCATTGAGCACGGAGAGTTGCTGCAGGCCCACCGGAAGCTGATGGACCTGGAGTGCTCTCGGGACGGGCTGATGTACGAGCAGTACCGCATGGACAGCGGGAACGCGCGTGACATGACCCTCATCCACAGCTACTTCGGGAGCACACAGGGGCTGTCTGATGAGTTGGCCAAGCAGCTGTGGATGGTGCTGCAGAGGTCACTGGTCACCGTGCGCCGCGACCCCACCTTGCTCGTCTCTGTCGTCAGGATCATCGAAAGGGAAGAGAAGATTGACCGGCGCATACTAGACCGGAAAAAGCAAACTGGCTTTGTGCCTCCTGGGAGACCCAAGAACTGGAAGGAGAAGATGTTCACCATTCTGGACAGAACAGTTACCACCAGGATCGAGGGCACGCAGGCAGACACCAGGGAGTCGGACAGGATGTGGCTTGTGCGCCACCTGGAGATCATACGGAAGTATGTGCTGGACGACCTCATCGTCGCCAAGAACCTGCTGGCGCAGTGCTTCCCGCCACACTACCGCATCTTCCAGAGCCTGCTGCGCACCTACCACCAGGCCCTGAGCGCGCGCATGCAGGACCTCGCGGCAGAGGACCTGGAAGCAAACGAGATCGTCAGCCTGCTGACCTGGGTTTTGAACACTTACACCAGGTAACTCCCCCTTCACACCCGGCATCTCCTGTTCCGTAGGCCGCTGGCAGTCTGTACAGCTGCTGGGTCCTCGACCCAGGGCGGGCACCAGGCACCCGCAGGCATTGCCTCTGGTGGATGCGTCTCCTTCCTGGGCTGCCTGTGACCCGGGATTGGGTCGTGCAAAGGCTCCTGTGCTTGACGGGCTCCTGCGCCTGGACAGTGGTGAGCAGCTCAGCATCGCGTGTGCCCCTTGGTGACCTCAGGAGCAGGAGGTGTTGGCCGTCTAACCCAGAGGCTCCGTGACCTGCACAGTCACGTGGCTGCTGAAGGGGCCCGAGTCGCTCTCGTGGGCTTCCGACAACCCGAGTCTCGTTCCTTCTCCCCTGCATGCGCAGAGAATCAGCCATCCTTTTGCTTTTCGGCCTTGAGGTTTTGTCACTCCATGAAGGGACCATGACCTTTGTGCCAGCATTATTTTGAGGTTGGACTTGAAGAACAAGGTGGTGGTGGGGTGTTCTCAAAGTCTTTAAGGTTAGCTAGTGAGAGGGATGGAGAAGGCAGTAGCACCCCACTCCAGCACTCTCGCCTGGAAAATCTCATGGATGAAGGAGCCTGGTGGGCTGCAGTCCATGGGGTCTCTTGATTAAAAGTCGGACATGACTGAGCAACTTCACTTTCACTTTTCACTTTCATGCCTTGGAGAAGGACATGGTAACCCACTCCAGTGCTCTTGCCTGGAGAATCCCAGGGACGGGGAAGCCTGGTGGGCTGCCATCTATGGGGTCGCATAGAGTCGGACACGCCTGAAGCGACTTAGCAGCAGCAGCAGCAGCAGTGAAAGGGAAGCACAGTTTATCTTTGCCTGTCCTGTCGCTGATGTGTAGAAATTGAATCTCTTGTTTTAGTAGTGAGGTTTGGGGATTTTTTAAAAGTATTTTTCTAATTGATAAATTTTAATTTTATTAATTAAAATTTAGTTCCTTTTAATTAAATTTTAGTTGCTTTTATTTATTTGCTTATTTGACTGTGCTGGGTCTTCGTTGTGAGTGATCTTTCTCCGGGTGCAGAGGGTGGGGGCGCCTCTTGAGCTCTGGCGCACGGCTTCTCACCGTGGTGGCTCCTGCTGGTGTGGAGCACGGAGTCTAGGGCTGCGGGCCTCAGCGGTTGTGGCGTCTTCCCGGATCAGGGGTTGAACCAGGGTCCCCTGTGTTGCGCGGGAGATTCTTAGCCACCATGGAGGCCTGGTTTGGGGATTCTTTGCTTTGTGTCTTGTTTGTTGTTTGGTAGCTGCTTATAGTAAAGAGCGTGTACGTGTGTACGTTTCAGTACAGGAAAGTGTGAAGAGAAAGAAAACGTCTGTTGGTTGTGGCTGACGCACTTGCAGCGGCTGGGCGGGACTGGGGCCTCCGTGCTCCGTGTGCCGGCTGCCCGCCACGGCCATCCGCGGCGCACAGGCCCCGTGGGTCACCCCTGAGGAAGGCCTCTCACTGTCCCCTTCACTCTGAGGCCTGGGGGGACTCTGCCCAGCGTCAGTCGGCCGGCCGGTGGGGAGCAGGACTTGAGTCCGGGGGCTGGGCCGCCGCCGGGCCCGAGCCGCCAGGCTGTGGCGTGTGCGCTTGCGTGGCCCGCGGTGTCTGCGCTTTGTTGTCTCTCGCTCACTGGGCGGTGAGCACTGTTCTGTCAGTGGCAGCTCTTTGGCAGCCTCCTATTGCTCATCGTGTCAAACATTGGGCTGTTTCCACACTAGAAACGTGCTCCTGCAGAATTAAGGGTCTTGGGGCAGAAATAGTCTAGACTGTAGATGGTCTTTGGGTGTTTGCAGAGTGTCATGAGGTACTTTTTCACGCAGGAAGACCTGGGGTTCCTTATGGGTGTTGGATGCGGTTCATAACTAGGGTTGTCATTCTGGACCCATGCTTAAGGAGTCATCGGAGCAGTCAGCCCTGGCCTTCTGGGAACCCAGCCTTGTACCTCGCTTTCATGTTTTTCTGTGAAAGCTCTTTCCCAGCACTCAGTCCACACTCCGGCCTCCTGGGCCCCACGGGCCGGGTGCAGGCGTCAGGGTTAGCACCTGTGCCTCGAGTCTAAACCCAGGGCTCGTTTCCCGGCTCCTGGGGCCTCCTGCTTGCTGGGCCCTGCATGTCCCCAGGGTACCACAGGGGGCACATGGACCTCCCCTCCAGCCTCTGGGCAGACGGGGCGGCGGGAGGGGGCTGCCTCGCTCCAGTCCTGGAGCTGAGTGAGCCCCAGCCCAGGAGCAGCCCTGCCGAGGGGTTCCCAACTGCCTGGTGGTCAGTCCGTCTGTCTGTCTCTCCCGCCTGCCTGGTGGTCAGTCTGTCTGTCTTTCCCCCCTTTGCTGCAGCGTGGAGATGATGGGGAACGCGGAGCTGGCCCCCGAGGTGGACGTGGCCCTTCTGGAGCCTTTGCTCTCTGCAGACGTGGTCTCCTCTCTGCTCGACACCTACATGTCCACGCTGACTGTGAGTCACGGTTGGTCCCACATGGAGCCGGGGCGGAGGGAGGGCAGCCCCTTCTGGACTGGTCAGAACCTGCTCCGCTGGAGGATGGACCTGCCTGTCCCCTGGGCTAAGACCAGCTGCCTGAACGTGCAGGGGGCCTGCCCACCTCCAGTGCTGAGCCCGGAGCAGGAGGAGCGGGCGGATGGGCGGGCGCGTTGGGGCACCTCCTGAGCCCTCAGGGCCCAGGGAGAGGGGCGACGGGCAGGCTGCTCTGCAGCTGCTCCCCCGAGATGCGGTGTCGACTCCACGGCTGGCTCTGTCCTCCCTGTGGCTCAGTCCAACATCATTGCCTGGCTGCGGAAGGCCCTGGAGACTGACAGGAAGGACTGGATGAAGGAGACAGAGCCCGAGGCCGACCAGGACGGCTACTATCAGACGACGCTGCCCGCCATCGTGTTCCAGGTGCGTGGCCGAGGGGCCAAGGGGCCTCTCTCTCTCTCATACACACACACACACATACCCCACACCACCTCCAGCCCCCCATGGGGCTTCTAGGGGCCTCTCTGTCATACACACACAGACACACACCCCTACCCCGCATGGGGCTTCTAGGGGCCTCTCTCACAAACCACACCATTCCCCAACCCTGTGGGGCTTCTAGGGGCTTCACACACACACACACACACTACCCCCCATCCCCCGTGGGGCCTCGAGGGGCTTCACACATACACAGTTGCATGCTAACCTCAGGGAGAGCCTTTTTCTCTCCAGAGCTGGGAAGCCAGGGGTCAGGCTTGCCAAGTAGTTTTGCCCATAGTTGCAAAACCTTACATCTTCTGTGTTCCTATTGGTTTTTTTATTTCAAACTAGAAGCTATTGGGTTGGCTAAAAAGTGCTTCAACTTTTAAATAAAAGACACATTTTTCATTTTCACCAAGAACTTTATTAATCAACATATTCACTGTTCCACTACCCTCTGCCATATATCCAGGCAACTTCATAATCCCATCTTCCCAAAAGTTTTTATCTGTTTGAGCAAAGAGCTGTTCCAGTTCCTTTTATAGTCTTCCAGAGAACTGAAATTGTTTCCATTAAAAAATTTTATACAGACTGAAATAAATGGCAGTCTAAAGGTACATTGTTTGGTGAACACAGCAGATGAATCAGAACTTCCCATCTAGGCTGTAGCGCTTTGTGCCTGATCATCAGAGAAACATGCAGGTTTATGTCATGCTGGTGGAAGATTATGCATTTTCTGTTGACTAATTCCAGACGCTTTTCATCAAGTGCTGCTTTCAGTTGGTGTAATTGGGAGCAGTACTTGTTGGAATTGTTTGGTTTCCAGAAGGAGCTCATAATAGAAGACTCCCTTCCAGTCCCACCATATACACAACATTGCCTTCTTTGGATGAAGACCGGCCTTTGGTATGGTTGGTGGTGGTTCATTTTGCTTGCCACAGGATCTCATCTGTTGCATATTATTGTATAGGATCCACTTTTCACCATTTGTCGTAATTTGTTTTTTAACAATGAAACGTTTTTGTTATGTAGAATGTAGATATATGGTCAAGAAGGTTTTTTTCAGTTAAATTACATGGCACCCAAACATCAAAGTGATGAGCATGACCAGTCTGGTGCAAATGACTTTCAGCGCTTGATTTGGATATTTTGAGTATGTCGGCTGTCTCCCATGTGGTAGAACATTGACTGTTCACAATTAATGTCTCGGTATGATTGCTGTTAACTTCAGCCGGTCTGCCCCCTTGTGGAGCGAGAAATCTCTAGCACGAAACTTCGCTAACCACTCCCCGTTCCATCAGTCCCAGCACCTTTGCCACACATCTGCATAAGTCTTTCTGCCGTTCAGTTGTATGTTTACTTCTTTGGAAGTAGTAAAACATAATATGCCAAAAAATTACTTTTCTCTTCCATTTTCAATGTTAAAATGGTTTCACAAAAATTCACCAATTTTTAAAAAAGGAGGAAACGCACGCTGATGTGAAGCTGTCTGGATGCAGTCTAGCAGAATTGTTTGAGTGAAATTAAAGATAGCTAAATGCTACTAGAGCCGTCTTACGGGAAAAACCAGACGGTTGCTGTGGCCAACCCGGTACTTAGGTTATGTGTCTGGTGCTTACTTCCTGAGCTAACGGGCCAGGGTTCGTCTTCATAAACACTGCCTAGGCGAGTCTCAATGTACTTTGGCGGAGTCCTGTGGGTTTCTAGGCTAATCATGCGCTCTTACAGTCAGTCTGGGTTTTGACGCCTACTGTGTCTCGAGTGTGCTTGCCTGCCGCCTCCTGGCCTGTCCAGTCTCCTTTCAGAAGTTGCTGGCCTTGTTCACACACGCTCCTGCTGAAACACGGAGCTGGGCCCGGCCTGGCCTTGTTGGTCTCTGGCGTGTTGGGCCCACCCTCTCCTTATTTGGAGACTCATGTCCTGTGATGACGGGGGCAGGCTCTGCCTTCCAGTCCTTCCCCACCTGTGCTCATCTGGCGCCCCCGCTCCAGGGTGTATTCTCCCTGTTCTTCCTAAGGAACCCACGTGCCAGGACCGGTCCCCATGTGACCTCAGCTACCCTGGCCCCCATCTCCCGTGAGAAGGTGTGTTTCCCCTGGGGGAGGCCAGCTTATCTGTAGGTGATCAGGAAATGGTCCACTTGGGTTTTTTTTTTTTCAACCTGCTGAGAAAGTTTTGTGTGTTTATTGAATTAACGTTGTTATTTTTCAAGTGGCTTCATTTTTTTCTCTGAATTTCGATAGTCCTAACTACCAGTTAACTTCTGGGGGACTGATATGGGAAACTTGTATCCTCGTGACTTTATATCAAAGTTCATAAGTTCTTCAATTTTTAGATGTTCGAGCAGAACCTTCAAGTTGCTGCTCAGATAAGTGAAGATTTGAAAACAAAGGTACTAGTTTTGTGTCTTCAGCAAATGAATTCTTTCTTAAGTAGGTATGTATTCTTACCAGTGTGCTAATTATAAAGTATATATGTATATTTTTTTAATGAAAAGCTAAACTGTGTTGATCTTAGTCTGGCTAGTATTAAAAAGAATCTAAGACTGCACTCGTCATAGCTTCTTCTGCTATTTAGAACCCGCACCCTGTCTTCCTATCTGCCTTTTTCGTGGGTGCACCCTCTGGGGTCCCCGCAGGGGGTTGCTGAGCGTGGGAAGGCGGGCTGGAGCTCCTGCCAGGGTGGAGCAGGGGGACCCCTCCAGGCTGCCTTCCTGGTGTCCAATTTCCTGGGGGACTGGGAGGCCACCTTCCCTCAGAAGGAAGGAAGGTACTCAAAGACCAGTACCTCACAGGGATGCCCGCACCTCTGAACTGTGCATGAAGGAGATTTTCAGACACAGACCGACGCAGCGTGACACAAGGGCCGCTCCGCCCACTGTCTGGCTCCAGAGCCATCCGTTTAAAGCCCCCCTGGGCCTCACCTGGTTCTCTCCCCTCACTGTGCTGAAGCACAGCTGACTCAGGAAGATGTGGGCCCTGGAGGGCGGACCCCCGCTGCAGCTGCAGGTCCACAGAGCACCTGCCAAGCGGCCGTCCTGCCCGTGGTCCTGAGTCCGTAGCTTCAGCCAGCCTCAGCTCCCGTTGTGCAGCGGGCACGGTGACTGAAAAAAAAATGCACGTGGCCGTGAACCTGTGCGGTTCAAACCCACGTTGTTCAGGGGTCAGCCATGCTTGACTGCGGACGCCAGACCCTGTGGCGTGGCTCACCTGCTTGCCTGCCCTGACCTCAGTGCTGTTGACTCGCACACGACAGCCACGAGTGGCCGCTGGCCATCCGCGGCACCGCGCTGCGTTTGGGGTCCCCACTGGTGTCGGACCTGCCTGCTCACACAGTTGTATGTCCAGGCAGGGTCAGTGGACAGCCTGCCCCCTGGGCCCCTGGCCCGTAGAGACCACACGCCCTCCTGTCTAGCTCCCAGGGCTCTCCCACCAGGCCTCAGGCTGCTGTCTGCCCCGGACCAGACGCTGACTCTAAAGGCTGAGGCCCCTCTGTGTCTCCTCATTGCTGGGCCGGAACGCGGCAGGCCCATCCATGCCCTCCGCACTCCTGCCCTGGTGGCTCAGGTGCCAACAGCCTGGCCCTGCATGCGTCCCCGTCGGCCTCCACCCACCAGAGTTGTGCCCTGAGTTGGGCGTCTTGTTGGGATTCTTCTGTGAAGCTGACACTCTCCTCGTCAGTCTCAGCTGTGTGGTTAACTGAGCCATGCTTTGGGCAGAACCGTGGAGTTCATGCTTAGTTACTCCCCTTTAGTCACCAGTTTTCCGTTTGCTCCTTCCTGAAGAGCCTCTGGAAACATCACAGATGCGCAGATGTGCTGTGGTTTTCTGCTGCTGTGTGTGTCTGAGAATCTCCAGAAAACGCTCAGAAGTGAAGTGTGCCGCCATCTGTTTCTGCTCCTGACATCTTAAAGTCTGATGTATTTTTAGTTTGACTTCTTTGGGGAAAGTTTCAGAAAAAGACGTTTTATCTAACATTTGATCACATTCCCAACACTACTGTATGAGTTTCTAGGCGAGTTACATGTCAGATAAAATAATACTTTCCCAGTTACAGATGTTTCAGAATATTTGTATAATCAGAATATGGAGCCATATTTCAAGGCCTGATATGAAATTTATAATAATCTGTTTTAATTGATGAGCTGCTGTTGGCATAGGTCGCCCCCCCAGCCCCGCCCCGCCGTCTTTCAGTCTGAGCCCCCGCTGAGGTGCCAGTGGCGGGCCTGTCTGCTGGGCGAGGTGCCCGCCGGGCCGGGCCGTGCTGACCGCCCGGTTCCGCAGGTACAAGGAGGAGGCGCAGCTGTACAGGGACGAGCATCTGCGGGACCGGCAGCACCCGCACTGCTACGTGCAGTACATGGTCGCTGTCGTCAACAACTGCCAGACCTTCAAGTGAGCCGCGGGCGCAGGCGGGCGCGCATGGGCGGTGGCGACGGGCGGGCGCCTCACGGCACCCTGTCTGTCTCCTGCAGAGAGTCCATAGTCAGTTTAAAAAGGAAGTATCTGAAGCACGAGGCGGAAGAAGGCGTGTCTCTGAGCCAGCCGAGCATGGATGGGGTTTTGGATGCCATTGCCAAAGAGGGCTGCGGCAGCCTGCTGGAGGAAGTCTTCCTGGACCTGGAGGTGGGCGCCTTCTCCCCCGCCCCGCGCTGGGCCCTCCCGACACGGTGTCGCATAGACACACTTCCAGGAAGTGTCCCATTGGTTTCGGGGTGGGAGCTGGTGGTGTTCACTGGCGAGTACTGGACTGAGCCGAGCACAGCGCATAGTCAGGAGTGAGGCCCAGGAAGGTCACCTCAGAGGCGTGGAGTGTGACGAGCACATGAGTTTACATGGAAATGGCTCATGTTATACAGGGATGGCAGGAACGAGGATATACTGAAAAGCAGAGTCATGATGTCTTGGGTCCTGCAGGGAGGAGCTCCTGGGGTTATGGGCGGGATATTTCATGATGTCTGTCTCAAAAATGGTTAGAAAACAAACGAACTGTTTAAAAAGACAACATAATAGAGAAACAGACAAAGGACATGAGTAATATTTCACAGGAAAGGGAGTAATCTATGTCCTGAGTAGGAGACAATGCCCAGTCTTACCGATCTTCTAAGAAAAGTAGATTAAAACGATGTTTGTGTTGCTTACCGGGATGGCATGGATTAAGAACATTTCTACCACACAGTGATAGGGCTTGAAAAAAAGAGACTCTTGTATTCTTTGCAGCACTGTGAATTGGTGCGGTTTGGGGAGCAGTTGGTATAAGTGTTGGAGGCAGCAGTCATAAGGGTTGTAATTTGCCACCTTTTGACTGAGCAGTTCTGGTTTGGGTATTTCACCTGCAGAAACATACAGATTCACCACAGCCTTCTTTGTAATTGAAAAATGAGACATTTTAAATGTACATCAGAATTGAGTACATAAGTTACAGAGCATCCACGCAGTAGATAGATGTAGTCAGTTCAGGCGAAGCATTCACACACAGATGCCTCCATCAGGTGTAGTGCGAGTCTCGTGTGGGTCAAGTGTGTGTGTGCAGTTTCTGCACGAGCGTGGCGGTCGTGATCAGCAGCCTCAGGCCGGCGTGCGGAGGTGGGCTCCTGGCCGAGGGTATTTTCTGTGGCTTCTGCTTCCAGCAACATCTCAATGAACTGATGACAAAGAAGTGGCTGTTAGGGTCGAATGCTGTGGACATCATCTGTGTCACTGTGGAAGACTATTTCAATGATTTTGCCAGAATTAAGAAGCCATATAGAAAGGTAAGAAAGAGCAAGGGGCCCATGTGGGCTCAGTCCCCAGGCATCTCCTGTAGAATCCGGTGTCATTAGTTCTCAGGGTAAGAATTCAGGGGTGGTTTTGTGCCCCAAGCAGGTTGGAAACACTGGTGTCTCAAGGTGGAGGGCGTGGAGGCGACGGGGCGTCCACTGTGCTGCCCAGGGCCACACCGCACGGCTGCAGGCCCAGAGCCCCGTGGCAGTGGGGCCGAGCGAGGGTGGGGCACCGGCCATAGCTCTGACGAGAGGCCAGGAGCCGCTGCACGTCTGTGCTCTGGGCCCGGCGGGCAGCGCTCAGCACAGGGCTCACCGGTCCCTCCAGACCCCGTGAGACGCCCCCATCCCCATTCAGGGGTCAGGCAGCCGCTGGGGAAGCTCAGGGATAATCGNCGTTTTATCTAACATTTGATCACATTCCCAGCACTACTGTATGAGTTTCTAGGCGAGTTACATGTCAGATAAAATAATACTTTCCCAGTTACAGATGTTTCAGAATATTTGTATAATCAGAATATGGAGCCATATTTCAAGGCCTGATATGAAATTTATAATAATCTGTTTTAATTGATGAGCTGCTGTTGGCATAGGTCGCCCCCCCAGCCCCGCCCCGCCGTCTTTCAGTCTGAGCCCCCGCTGAGGTGCCAGTGGCGGGCCTGTCTGCTGGGCGAGGTGCCCGCCGGGCCGGGCCGTGCTGACCGCCCGGTTCCGCAGGTACAAGGAGGAGGCGCAGCTGTACAGGGACGAGCATCTGCGGGACCGGCAGCACCCGCACTGCTACGTGCAGTACATGGTCGCTGTCGTCAACAACTGCCAGACCTTCAAGTGAGCCGCGGGCGCAGGCGGGCGCGCATGGGCGGTGGCGACGGGCGGGCGCCTCACGGCACCCTGTCTGTCTCCTGCAGAGAGTCCATAGTCAGTTTAAAAAGGAAGTATCTGAAGCACGAGGCGGAAGAAGGCGTGTCTCTGAGCCAGCCGAGCATGGATGGGGTTTTGGATGCCATTGCCAAAGAGGGCTGCGGCAGCCTGCTGGAGGAAGTCTTCCTGGACCTGGAGGTGGGCGCCTTCTCCCCCGCCCCGCGCTGGGCCCTCCCGACACGGTGTCGCATAGACACACTTCCAGGAAGTGTCCCATTGGTTTCGGGGTGGGAGCTGGTGGTGTTCACTGGCGAGTACTGGACTGAGCCGAGCACAGCGCATAGTCAGGAGTGAGGCCCAGGAAGGTCACCTCAGAGGCGTGGAGTGTGACGAGCACATGAGTTTACATGGAAATGGCTCATGTTATACAGGGATGGCAGGAACGAGGATATACTGAAAAGCAGAGTCATGATGTCTTGGGTCCTGCAGGGAGGAGCTCCTGGGGTTATGGGCGGGATATTTCATGATGTCTGTCTCAAAAATGGTTAGAAAACAAACGAACTGTTTAAAAAGACAACATAATAGAGAAACAGACAAAGGACATGAGTAATATTTCACAGGAAAGGGAGTAATCTATGTCCTGAGTAGGAGACAATGCCCAGTCTTACCGATCTTCTAAGAAAAGTAGATTAAAACGATGTTTGTGTTGCTTACCGGGATGGCATGGATTAAGAACATTTCTACCACACAGTGATAGGGCTTGAAAAAAAGAGACTCTTGTATTCTTTGCAGCACTGTGAATTGGTGCGGTTTGGGGAGCAGTTGGTATAAGTGTTGGAGGCAGCAGTCATAAGGGTTGTAATTTGCCACCTTTTGACTGAGCAGTTCTGGTTTGGGTATTTCACCTGCAGAAACATACAGATTCACCACAGCCTTCTTTGTAATTGAAAAATGAGACATTTTAAATGTACATCAGAATTGAGTACATAAGTTACAGAGCATCCACGCAGTAGATAGATGTAGTCAGTTCAGGCGAAGCATTCACACACAGATGCCTCCATCAGGTGTAGTGCGAGTCTCGTGTGGGTCAAGTGTGTGTGTGCAGTTTCTGCACGAGCGTGGCGGTCGTGATCAGCAGCCTCAGGCCGGCGTGCGGAGGTGGGCTCCTGGCCGAGGGTATTTTCTGTGGCTTCTGCTTCCAGCAACATCTCAATGAACTGATGACAAAGAAGTGGCTGTTAGGGTCGAATGCTGTGGACATCATCTGTGTCACTGTGGAAGACTATTTCAATGATTTTGCCAGAATTAAGAAGCCATATAGAAAGGTAAGAAAGAACAAGGGGCCCATGTGGGCTCAGTCCCCAGGCATCTCCTGTAGAATCCGGTGTCATTAGTTCTCAGGGTAAGAATTCAGGGGTGGTTTTGTGCCCCAAGCAGGTTGGAAACACTGGTGTCTCAAGGTGGAGGGCGTGGAGGCGACGGGGCGTCCACTGTGCTGCCCAGGGCCACACCGCACGGCTGCAGGCCCAGAGCCCTGTGGCAGTGGGGCCGAGCGAGGGTGGGGCACCGGCCATAGCTCTGACGAGAGGCCAGGAGCCGCTGCACGTCTGTGCTCTGGGCCCGGCGGGCAGCGCTCAGCACAGGGCTCACCGGTCCCTCCAGACCCCGTGAGACGCCCCCATCCCCATTCAGGGGTCAGGCAGCCGCTGGGGAAGCTCAGGGATAATCGACAGGGCCTGGGGTGGTTTTCGCCGTTGTTGCTTTAAAATCAGGGTTTCTGTTTCTGCCTTGCGGAAGCACGAGGGCTTCGATACAGGGAGCTCAGGCCCAGACGCTCAGAGGCAATTCTCCAGGCCCCCTCAGGGCCCCATGGAGATGCTTGTCACACCTGTGAACGGCGTCACCGTGCGGTTTCCTGTCTGGTCCTCATGTCTTTGTATCTTCTCGTCTTGCTGCCCTGGCTGGGACCCCTAGGAAGGGGCATCTTTGCCCCTTGAAAGTTTAAATTCTGAAAGTTTTGAATTTGAAAGTTTAAGTTCTAACTCTGCCATCAGAGCAACGCAGGGAGAATCTGGTGTTTTGGTTTTTTATTTTATTTTGTGTGTTTATTTAGGCTGCGCTGGGTCTTCACTGTGGCTCAAGGGCTCTAGAATGTGCAGACTCAGTAGTTGCCTGTGTTTAGCTGCAACATGTGGGATCTTAGTTCCCCGACCAGGAATCTAACCCAGGGCCCCTGCGCTGGGCGCGAGGAGTCTTAACCACCGGACCTCGAGAGGAGTCCATACCCTGATGGTCCCGTCTCAGTGTCGGGAGCCTCTGGTGGTTAGAGGTGGGACCATTTCGTTCAATTTTGAATTTCTTGTTGCTTGTAGAGTTTTTGGTTCCACCTTTTGTTTTTTTGAACCTTCTGTGCTTTGATCTGACGGTGACATGTAACGCCCTCAGCCTGGGCTTGTGGCTCGCCCTCTCCTGTGGGATCGTCTGCTCTGCTGAGAGCCTGGCCTCACCCGGGTCCCTGAGGGGCTGGGCGCCGTCTCACTTTGTCTTGTTTGGGGCCCTTGGGGTCCCCCTCGCCTCGGTGCGGGGCAGGAGCTTCCCGGCTTCCCTGGTAGAAGGGGCTCCTCATGCCTCGGGGCCCTGATGCTGTGTGGCGTGTCAGCACTTTTGTGCTCACATGTTCACAGGTGACTTGCCTGGGGTATTTCTGTCACTGAGGGTGGGCTCCGCAGAGAACCACAGCCTTCTCCAAAATGCTCCCAGAGTCATACTGTCTGCAGAGACCGGTGTTGAGGAGCCCTCTGAGCAGGGGTGTGAAGTGGGAGGGGCAGAGCAAGGGCCTGGCCAGAGCCCAGTCCTCCCATCAGCTCCACACTCCCCCTGAGCTGAGACGATCAGAGGTGTGTGCAGGCCCGGCAGTGCCCCCACCCCCTCACCGGGTGGCCTGCGAGCCCCTGAAGGGGTCTCAGTCTGGCAGGCCCAGCTGCCGCCCACCGCCTTGCCCCCACAGGCGCTTTATTCTAAGACAGGCCTGAGCCACAGAGCGCCCGGCGGCTCTGGCTGCGGCCCCGTAGCTGCTGCGCCTGCCCTTTTCCCAGACGTGAAACAAGGTGAGCTTGCTACCCTGTTAAATTCGAGTTCGTAAGAACGCCTTAGAAGAGCTCAATCTGTAGACACTGAAATCGTGTCCCTGAGACGGGACAGCTAACCGCGCCCCGTCCGCAGCGGATGATCGCCGAGGCGCACCGGCGCGCGGTGCAGGAATACCTGCGGGCCATCATGCAGAAGCGCATCTCCTTCCGCAGCGCCGAGGAGCGCAAGGACGGCGCGGAGCGCATGGTGCGCGAGGCTGGGCAGCTGCGCTTCCTCTTCCGCAAGCTGGCTTCCGTGAGTGCTCCGTCTCTTCCCTGAGGTGCTGGGACCTGCCTGGGCGGGGGCCTGGCGCTTAGTGTCCTGTCCGTCAGAGGGCGCGGGCCGCCCTGCTGCCCCTTCCTGAGCCCTCTCTGGGGAGCAGGTCCTGAGGGGTTGCCGTGAAAGAGGCGAGTGCTGGGCGGAGCCCCGGGCACATGCGCCGCTCAGTGCCCTGCCATCTCACAGGGCTTTGGCGAGGAGATGGACAGCTACTGTGACACCATTGTCGCTGTCGCGGAGGTCATCAAGCTCACGGACCCCTCTCTGCTCTACCTGGAGGTCTCGACTCTGGTCAGCAAGTACCCGGACATCAGGTGCCAGCAGTCTCTCCTGAAGTCGCTGGGGAGGGCGAGGGTCCTAGGCGTTCGTTAGGTGGGAGCCCCCGCGGCGGGGGGAGTGCGGCGGCTCTGGGCCTCTGTGAGGACCCTGAGGCCTGCAGATGGCAACGTGGGCGGAGCGTGCTTCAGAGACGATAGTGAGGCGCTCGAGTCACCATGCTGGGCGTCCCTGGGCGTGGTGTGCCCGGGGTGAAATAGCCAAGCAGACAGGTTTCCGGATGCTCATCCTGTGCTGTCTCCGGGCCCTCCTCCGTGCTAGTGGGGGAGGGGGGGAGGGGCTCCCCCGGGGCTGCGCCCTGACGCCCTCTCACCCCCAGGGACGACCACATCGGGGCACTGCTGGCCGTGCGGGGGGACGCCAGCCGGGACATGAAGCAGACCATCATCGAGACCCTGGAGCAGGGCCCAGCCCAGGCCAGTCCCGACTACGTGCCCATTTTCAAGGATATCGTGGTTCCCAGCCTCAACGTGGCCAAGCTCCTCAAGTAGCCGGTGTTACCCCGGCCTCAAACGGCCGCGTGTCAGAAAGCACTCCCCTCCCCACCCCCAACCCTGTGTGCACACTTCCAAACTGCTGCTGGATAAAAACGCTGAACTGCTGTCAGGGACTGACAGCTTCCTGCCACCACCTCACCAGTGATGACCTTGCAGACCCACCCAGAAGCCACTTTCAGGTTTCAGATGCCTGAGGTCAAGGTCAGGCCTCCCCCGGGGGGCAGACCTGTCAGCAGGCAATGCGGTGGGTGTGGTGGGTGAACCCGCAGGCAGGTGGACGATGCCAGGAGCGCCCACGAGTTACTTTTTCACACCCAGCGGATTACAGGCCTGCACCTGAGGGAACAGGGAGCCCTGGGCGAAGTCTCAACTCTGATGCCACCCTGCTGGACACGGCTCTTGGCGCCCCACTCCGAGGTGGCTGCGGGATGGGTCCGGCGCCCGCCCCTGCTCCTCGTCGCAGACAGTGTGTGGGTGCTGGGCTGCTCTGAGGGCCCCATCCTTTCTCACTCGTCTAGAACCAGAGTGAGGCAGAAAATTCACATGGAGGGCTCTTTTCTTGGAGGAGTTACATACAACCTTGGAGAGAGAGACGGTTCTCACTGCTGATCCTGGTGCGAGAACCCTTTTTGGAGGATTCACAGCCAAGATGGAGACATGAGAGACGGTTCTCACAGCTGATCCTGGTGGGAGGACTCTCTGGAGAATTCACAGCCTAGATGGAGACGTGAGAGGCGGTTGTCACAGCTGACCCTGGCACAGGAGAGGCATGGCCGTCTCCCAGGCTTCCTGCCAGCTGCTGTCCGCTAGCACATCAGTCCAGTCCAGTTCCTGCTTGACCAGACTGAGAGTCTAGGATTCAGTCGTGCATGGTTTCTGAATTAGTAAAGTTGAGTGTTAGCAGTCATTAGTTGTTGTCCCTCATGATAATGAAAATACATTTGTTTTTCCACTTACTGAGAGAATTTTCACTCTGAGTTACTTCTTGAGTAAATACCCACGGTGACTGCAATTGTGGCGGCTGACCCGAGTGACCGGCCCTGTGGGGGTCACCACGCGCCTGCACCGTGGCGGGCCCTGAGCTCATGCTGGGCACCACCACCTTCCAAGGGCCAGGATGTGCTGGGTGGCGTGGCGGGGGCCACGGCGGAGGGCCGCTCCCGGTGGGTGGGCATGGTATCCACACTGACGCCCAGGGAAGGGGCGTCTCCAGGTCACTCAGTACAGGGTCCACGGGCACCTGTGCTGAAGGCCAGCATCTGCCCCTTGCTCAGGCCCCGTGTGCCTGTTGGAGGCAGTGGGTTCAACAGTGGCAGCCTGGGCGCACGGTGGGAGCTGACTTCACAGACACATCAGGTCTTGGCATTGTTTGTAGAAACACTGCTGTTCAGTGGAAGCACATCTTTCACGTCGGGAAATTTCTGACACAGGTTTATTTAGCAGGTTTCCAAAACACCAGGGAGAAGGGTCCTGACCCCACGTGCTCGCCACACTGCCTGGCGCGCTGTCCCTTGCACCTGCCTCATGCAATCTGCGCTCCCCTGATGAGGACACAGAGGCAGAGCCTGGAAGCGGGGCTGAGTTTCTTCCTCCGCTGAGGACCTCAGTCAGGGCTGGTGGGCAGCACGGGTGTCCAGCTGCCCTGAGGCCCTCCTGCGTGGGAAGAGGCTGAGTCCCTAAGCAGACATGACTGACCTGACAAGGTGACGCCCAGTGAAGAGAAGGTTGTGGTGAGGCTTCTGCCAGCCCAGGACCACCAGAGGCTGCAGAGGCCGGAGGACTCGCCTACAGGCTCGGGGGGGGACAGCCCTGGCCCCCCCGCCCTGATTGCCAACTCCAGCAATAAGTGGTGTGTTTTGGGGTGGGGGTCAGCTGCAGGAAAAAGCCCCCTCCTTGCTGGAGACTATGCTTCCCATCAACATGGAAAGGGCTGCAATTACTGAGTCCTCTTAGAATGTCTGTGGCCTAGATTTTGACTTGCTATAGCGTTTTTTTTAATTAATCTTTTTTATTAAGGATAATTGCTGTATATAATTTTGCTGTTTTCTGTCAGACCTCAGCATGAATCGGCCTTAGTTACATGTATATCCCCTCCCTTTTGAAACTCCCTCCCATCTCCTTCCCCAGCTCAGCCCTCTAGGTTGATACAGAGCCCCTGTTTGAGTTTCCTGAGCCATGCAGCAAATTGCTAGCTTTTTTATACAGTAAATTTCAGTGGACTTCCACTCCCTGGTGGCCCAGTAGTTAGGAATCCAACTTCCAATGCAGGGGATGTGGATTCAGTCCCTGGTCAGGGAAGTAAGCGACAGCAGCTAAGCCCTCACAGCAGCGAAAGATCCTGTGTGCCATAACCGGGACTCAATGCAGGCGAAAATAACAATTACAATAAAGTTACAAAATTCAACTATTAAAAGGTGTGTCTCTGACAGGGAGGCCTGGAGGGTGACCCGCTGGAGAAGACTGCCAGCCCCGGGCGGCTCCACCTGGGGGCTGGGATCCACTGGGACATTTAGGGCCAGGTCTACCCACAGTGGCCACAGGACTGGAAAAGTCAGTTTTCATTCCAATCCCAAAGAGGCAATGCCAAAGAATGCTCAAACTACCGCACAATTGCACTCATCTCACACTCTAGTAAAGTAATGCTCAAAATTCTCCAAGACAGGCTTCAATAGTACGTGAACCATGAACTCCCAGATGTTCAAGCTGGATTTAGAAAAGGCAGGAACCAGAGATCAACTTCGCACTATCCGCTGAATCATCAAAAAACCAACAGAGTTGCAGAAAAACATCTGCTTTATTGACTGCCAAAGCCTTTGTGTGGATCACAACAAACTAGAAAATTCTTCAAGAGATGGGAACACCAGACTACCTTACTTGTCTCCTGAGAAATCTGTATGTAGGTCAAGAAACAACAAGGAGCTTCACGACCCAGATAATCACAATGGTGTGATCACTCACCTAGAGCCAGACATCCCAGAATGTGAAGTCAAGTGGGCTTTAGAAAGCACCATTACTAACAAAGCTAGTGGAGGTGATGGAATTCCAGTTGAACTATTTCAAATCCTGAAAGATGATGCTGTGAAAGTGCTGCACTCAATATGCCAGCAAATTTGGAAAACGGCAGTGGCCACAGCACTGGAAAAGGTCAGTTTTCATTCCAATCCCAAAGAAAGGCAATGACAAAGAATGCTCAAACTACCGCACAGTTGCACTCATCTCACACGCTAGTAAAGTAATGCTCAAAATTCTCCAAGCCAGGCTTCAGCAATATGTGAACCGTGAACTTCCAGATGTTCAAGCTGGGTTTAGAAAAGGCAGAGGAACCAGAGATCAAATTGCCA
>SJYX01001061.1:367472-390902 GCA_006410675.1 Oreotragus oreotragus | reverse complement strand
GCATGTCTGCCGCCCCCACTTAGCGGCCTCCGGGCAGCTCAGTGGACCGTGGTGCCCACCTGGCCACACCAGGATAGGGCTGGGCAGAGAGGACCACAGTCGGTCTTCTCGGGGAGGGGCGGGGGCAACTGAAGAAGGGGGCGGGCCACAGAGGAAGGGGGTGGGAAGCCCAGGTCGCAGCCCTGCCCCCAGAGTGGCTGCAGCCTGTGAGGAGGGCCCTGGTGCCGAAGGGGCGGGCTTCCTGGAAGTACAGCCGTCTGCACCCGGCTGCCCTCAGGTGCCCCTCAATTCCTGCTGACCAGCGTCCAGCCGTGGCCCAGCCTACCTTTCTCCTTGATGGTGAAGTCCTGCAGGGAGCTCACCATCGGCAGTTTCCCGTTGGGAATGCTGCTGTTTCTCTGAGGAGCAGAAGGAAACCGCTCACAGCTCTGGGTCCTGTCTGATCTGCCTGTCCACCCCAGGGAGGCCTCTGCCCTGCCACCAGGGTACTCCCTTGGTGGCGCCTGCCCAAGTGTGCTCTCTCACCCGCTTCTGGGCGCGCTCCCTCTTGAGCAGCTTAGCGGCCTTCTTGTGGGGGTTGATCCCCAGCTTGGCCGACTTGAAGGACTCCAGGCGCTTCCGCATGGTCCTGTGGAAGATTTCGGTGTCCTGCTTCTCATCCTCATCCGCGGACAGCCCGTGCCGGCTGTAGAGATGTTTGTACTGTGGGGTGGTGGGGGCGGTGGTGGAGAGGGGTGGTGGTTAAGGTTAGCTGGTCGTGTCCGCAGGGCCTGGGCTGCCCCCCCAGGAGCGACCTGCACTAAGTAGGGACATGCTTTGCCCTGGGGCAGGACGGGCGGGGCACTGGCTCTGGAGGGTGCACCCACCTCCTGCCGGGGCTTGTACAGGTACTGCTGCAGCGTGTGGTGGGTGATCATGTCCTCCGCATCCCGGATGCTCTGCCGCCGCTGCTCCAGGGACTGCATGTCCAGGCGCACGGCACTGACGTTCTCCCTCCTGCGAGGGCCTTGGTGAGCAAGTGGGCATGACCACCTGCCCTCCCGCCTGCACCCCTGGGGCCTGTGGTCATCCCGGTGAGACCTTCTCTGCCTCCAGTTTAGGACTGACCCCGCAGTGCGCCTGCCCCTCCAAAGTGCCAGCAGTGATACCCAGAACCGCCCCGCACTGGCAGGGCAGAGGCTGGAGGCCTGGAATCTGCGACCAGCACCCCTGTCTCTGGTGGTTGGGGAGGGGCGCTCCTTAAGCGGGCTGCTGGGCCCTGGCTCACTGCCTCACTCCAGCCAGCCGACTGACATGACAGGTGACAGACGCCACCGGCTCTGGCCCTGTTTCCCATGTGGGCAGCCCCAAGAGGCCCACTGGTCATGCCTGTGGCTTGGTCACCCCTGTGGCTTGGTCAGGGAGCCTGGAGAGAGCTTGGCCCACTGCAACTCTGGGGACCTACAGGAGGTAGGAGACAGAGGCCTCCACAGTGGAGGGGCGTGGGGTGCTGAAGTCCACATTGACCATGTTGTCCGTGCTGGGAGAACGGATGAAAGCCAGGGACCCACGGCGCTCTCCCTGCGAGAGGAGGTGGCCTTGTCAGTCACTGGCCTGGCCCCAGGGAGCCCCAACCTGGGGTGCTGTGCACTGACCCCGAGGCACCTGGGAAAGCCAAGACCCCAGAAACCACGGTGGAGGCCCTGCTGGAGCTGGGAGGCTCACGGAGGCTTGTGCAAAGGACTTGGTGCCTCGGGGGGCGTGGGGAATCCTCACAGGATGGGGGAAGAGGCCCTGTCCCCATGGGGGCTCCAAACCAGCTGCCTTAGTTTTCCCCAGAAGAGAAACCCCAGCCTCCAGAGTCAGGCGAAAACCAGGCAGAGCAAAGTCCACAGTCATGGAGGTCACACTGCCGAATGAGGTGCCCTAGGAGAGCAACTGGCCCTCCAGGGAGAGGGTGGAGCTGGGGAGGGCAGCCAGCTGAGGGCCAACCTGCTATGGCAAAGCTGGTGCTGTGGGCGTTGCTCACGGGCACAACCGCGGTGCAGAGGAGACCACAGGCCTGCGTCACAGGCAACAAGGTGGCAGGCGGCAGGGTGGAAGGAAGGCTGGTGCCCTGCTGGGAGCCTGTCACCAGTGGGGACTGGGGGCCATAGAGGGTCCCCAGGAGAGGATGCAGCCAGCAGGGGTCACCACCTACCTTCCCAGCCCCAGGGAGGCATCGAGGCCTCAAAGGCTCACGGTCAGAGGGGCCGGGATTCCTGCTCTGAACTTCCTCAGCTGGTCGGAGGTGCAGAAGACAGGCCTTGCACCCATGGCCTTGCCCCAGCTGGAGCCTGGAGCTTGTGCTCACTGGGGTCTGTGACCTCAGACCCAGTACCGCAGAGCGGGAGCTGTGGTGAACCCCACTTTCAGGGTGCCTGAGGGCCCTTGAGCTCAGGTGAACTGCGGCTGGGGCAACAAGAAGACTGTGTGTCGCCCACCAGCTGCCCCCACCCCTGCCTGGGCCTCAGGGTGCAGACCCCAGCACTGTCCACACATGGGTCTCTCGCCTCTTCCCACCCTCCCCCCACACTCCTACAAAAGAGCAGATGAGACGGCCAGTACCTCGGCCACATAGCTGATGGCATCCTTCAAGTTGAGCTCATGGAAAACGTTCAGAATCCGATCTCGAGACTTCTGAGCTGACCTTCTCATGAGGATTTTGCTAAGGAATTTCCTATCAAAATTCGACCACCTGCGAGGATGGGTGGGTCAAACCAATAGTGGTCAGCACTTGGCGGGGTCTGGGTGAAGCCCTAGGATGGAACCCTGGCAACATCCAGACTCATGATGGACACAGTGTTGTAGCTGCTGGGTGGGATACTCAGTTTCTATTTACTGTGACAGCCACACAGGCAGGCTTTGAAGTAAAAGAGATGACCCTCCACGTGCTGCTGCCTCCACGTGCCGCTGAACGCTGCCTCATGGCCCTGTGGCCGCTCTACCTTCCTGTCCAATGGCAGGGTCATGGTGTGTGCGTGAAAATGGGATTAACCTTCTTCTGTAATGCGGTCATGCAGATTTCCTCTGACTGCATAACCCCGTAGGAAGATGGGAGGACGGGGGTGGGGAAGATTTAAAGGGGGGAAGGATGTCGCAGAAGGAGAAGTAGGAGGATTCTAGGAGGAGAAGAGGCTTAAGGGGCTCCAGGCGCAGGAAGGCGGAGGGGGGGGTCCCAGGAGGGGCAGGAGGGGAGAAATGGGGACATGAACAAGGTGGTGAGTGGCCCTGGGTCCTCCAAGGGCAGTATTCTGAGATCACTGGGGCTCAGTGGGGTTAGGGTCATGGCGATGCCAGAGATTCGCTTTATCGCCTGTGGATCCTACAGTCGCTGGTTAAAGAAGGGGACTAACAACTGAGATGAACGTGCCTCTAAATTTTCTTGTTTCAGTTTGTCAGGGGCCACTGCAGCCACTCACTTATCTCTCAGATAATTGTGTCCGATTTGCCCTGATATGTCCTCGATGGCCGAGAGGATGTGGTCGAAAGCCTTTGGAAGGAGAGGCAAGTGGGTCAGTGTCACCTGGACAGCCCCTTCCTCCTCCTCCCTCCTACCTCAGCCCTTCCCCCTACCCGGCCGTGCAGTTTCTCATTGAGCTTGGGGTCTCGCTGTTCACTTCTCTTCACCTTCAGCCACTGCACCAGGGGCTTGATGGTCAGGCCCTGGAAGATAGGCACCCTGACCCTGAGGCTGAGCCAGGCCTCACCCCAGACCCACACCCCACTGTGGCCCACTGATCCCGAGCCCACCTACCCCAACAGGGAGGAAGGGGCCACCCCTTGGCCAGGACCCAGGTGATCTGTGCCCATCTCCTGGCAGAGGAGGCCCTGCCACCTGCGGGTCACTGGACGTCCTTGGACGCCCCTGGCCAGCTCCTTAGAGTAGCCAAGAGCCAGGCAAAGCAGGGCCTTTTCCTTCCTGGTCAATGAAACATTAACTGGGGCTTTGTTAACCAGCAACAGCCAAGGAAGGAGGTTTCTAGGCCAAATCGCGCTGCACCCTGTGGGGCCACATGAAAACCTACAAAACTGCACCTAGTTACTAAAATTATCAACCCAGTTAGGCCTGGCACCTGGGAGGATGAGGCCCCTCCACCACCCATACCTGGAAGATGACGGTGAAGAAGATGACGATGATGGTGGTGCTGACAAACAGGTTCTTCTCTTTGACCTTGTTCTCATCCAGGAGGACCACCAGGGCGTAAGCCACAGCTCCTCGGAGGCCGCCATAGGACATGACCACCTGGTCTATGATCTCCAGCTGCACCATCCGGTACCGATTCAGAATCCAGGTCTGCAGGATGACCCCTGTGGGTGCAGCATGCACTCAGCACTTGGGGGGGACGCAGCTCCTCTGTCCCTGCCAGCACCCCCTGCAGCCGCAGTGGGGGAGGGGTCACACTGGGGAGCTGCCTCCTCCCACGAGCGAGCGAGCGAGCAAGAGGCACCACTGTAGCCCCGCTCACAGGTCCCTCGACCTCTTTGGAGCTCCCTGGGCCCCCACCTGCCTCTGCACCCCCAAGCTGTGCTCCAGCCGCTCTGGAAATTCCTAGGTCTCAGTGTGACCACGTATGTGACTGCCCAGCAGCTCCAGGACAAGAGGCCACCCAACCACAGGGCCTCTGTTTCCCTGAGCCCTCAGTCCAGCAACTGCAGGCAGAGCGGGTGGGGGTCACCCGACTGCCTTCTCCCCTCCCCAGCCCTGGGTTAGCACTGCACACCAGGGACCAGTGATCAGGGCTGAGTGGGGCCACAGGGGTTCCTGCCTCTCACGTGCCATGGTGACTGACGCTGTCCCCAAGTGACCACATCCAGAGTAAGTCAGTGGGAAGCCACATGGGTTCCCCTGGCTTCTGGAACCTTCCACTTGTACCTTAAGGTGGTCTTATTTCAGTGATGAGGCTATAAGACTGAGAAGGCCTGTCCCTTCACTGATGGTGACTAGTGTCCTGGCCAGCCTTAGGTTCCCCAAGGTCTCTTGAATCTGTCATTCATTGTGCTACAGGGCTGGGGGCCGGGAGCCAATGTGTGTCGCTGGTTCTGCAGACTCCCCGTGGCCAATCCATGCTGTTGGCTGACTATGTCCCCTCACCCCTCTGTCACCCTCCATCATCCTCTCAGCCCCCCTCATCCCTATCACCCTCCATCGTCCCCCCATCCTCTTCACCCTCCATCATTCCCCCATCCCATCACCCTCCATCATCCCATCACCCTCCATCATCCCCATCCTATCACCCTCCATCATCCCCCATCCCATCACCCTCCATCATCCCTCATCACCCTCTATCATCCCCATCACCCTCCATTATCCCCCATCCATCACCCTCCATCATCCCCCTACCACCCCCATCACCCTCCTTCATCCCCTCATCTGCCCATCATCCTCATAATCCCCCCATTATTCCCCATTGTCCTTCCGTCACCCCCCATGCTCCGCACACCCTCACCTATGGCCCTGTACACAGAGATGAAGAGCAGCGTCAGGAGCACAAAGGCTGTGTTCCACTTCCAGATGAGAGGGTCCACAGCTGAGATGCCCAGGAACATAAAGATGATGGTCTCAGCCCCACTGGCCAGCATCTTCATGGTGTAACGCACCGTGGTGGCCGACTGCTCTGAGATGTTGGCCTTCACGTACTTCTGACAGCAGATGCCACAGAAGGTGATGCTGCACACCGGACAGCCCGCCATGAGCACTCAGGCCAGGGCTCAGCTCCCACCAGACCCCGTGGGGCTCAAGCCTGTCTCCCAGAAGGCAGCACTTTGGGGCCCCTGCATCCTGGGCAAGCATCCCCCGCTACTCATCAGCACTCCTCTTTGTGAGTACAGGGCTCCTCCTAGGGGCTTGGTGCCCTGGGCTGGCTACCCTGACACTGTCTGTGGGCCTCTGGGGCCTGGGTCCCACACTGGAGGGGAGGGGGACTGCTCTGAGGGTCAGAGCCCTGGGAAAGGCTGAGTGGGGGCAGAGCAGGCGCTGCAGCCCTTGGACAGCTCTATGAAGACGCCAACTCCTTAATTAAAAGACTAAATAGATCAAATTCTTCTCGCCCATAGCGAGTTCCTGCCCCGCCCGGGGAAGTGGCCAGGCCTCCCCAGGGCAGGTCCGCCGGGCATGTGGGGGCTGGTGGGTGGCTGACCAGTGAGGAGGGACTCACGCCAGGATGGCCGACAGGGACAGCATCTCGGACGTGAGGTAGGACAGGTAGGAGAGGACAAACACGAAGCCAGGCTCGATGATGCGCACGTGCTTGGTGAAGCGTGTCACCAGGGAGAGCAAGAAGGCAAACACGATGCCCACCAGCGTGCCCCCCAGGCTCACCACGAAGAAGGACACTGCAAGGACAAGGAGTGCCGCTGGCCTCTGAGTGGCCCTCTGTGGCCGTGGCGTGGGCGAGCTGGCCTGACTGATTGACCGTTCCCCATTGAGGTCCCGGGTGACCCCAGAGGCACCAGCAGCTCAGCAAACAAGAGGCTGATTCTCTCAGCAGACAGAGGCTCTGGCTCCACGGGGAGGGGAGAGCACTGTACCAAAGGAGGCCTGGCTACCCCACTGCGGGGGCAGCGCTGAGACCAGCAGCATTGGTGGGGGGTTGACAGCAAGGACCAGGCTCTGGGCTCCCAGGAATGCCATCTGTAACTGTCCCTGCCCAGAGGAATTCCCAGGACCCCGGATACAGGATCCACATCCTCCCGTGGGTCTGTGGGGGCAATGATCCTCGCCACCCAGGGTGGCTGGGGCCTGGGAAACCAGATTAGTGTAACCGTCCAGGGAGGGCAGGGGCCTGTCACCAAGACTTTGAAATGGAAGCATGTTTCCCTGCACAGGCCTGGCACAGAGAAGACACTGGCCCTGGCTCCCCACTGGAACACAACCCGTGAGCCACACACCTATTCCTTTCACGCAATCCACGCCGGTCACCTTGTCACCACCCAGCGTCACAAAAGATTCAAACACATTGTACAGGACCTGTGGGGACACAGACAGATAGGACCCTGTCAGCCTGTGGTCAGCACTGACTCCTCCCCATCTCGGGCCCCAGGCCTGGTGAGACGGGCCAAATGAGGAGACCGTGGCAGCACTCTGAAGGGAAACTGAAAACTGCTGGGGCAAACTCATCTGGAGCAGTAGTGTGGGGTCTGGGGTGGGAGGACAGTCTGGGAGAAACAAGAACCCTCAGAGAAAACCTGGCCTTCCCCACCCTCAGTGAAGCAGGGCGGCCACAAAGCCAGCCTGCTGTGATGATCTTTAGTTTGCTTCCCAAGACACAACCAGAGTTTCATTTGCAGTGATTTTGCCATTATGTGGCCCCCGTGAGTGGGGACGCACCCCTGGCATCTTTGCCTGTTGACATTCAAACCTCATCCTGCTATGAAGTGAAGTGAAGTGAAGTGAAGTGAAGTCGCTCAGTCATGTCCAACTCTTTGCAACCTCATGGACTGTAGCCTACCAGGCTCCTCCCTCCATGGGATTCTCCAGGCAAGAGTACTGGAGTGGGTTGCCATTTCCTTCTCCACATCCTGCTATGACTTGGCGATAAATGCCTAACACCTCATCCAAGGCTGCAGGGCTGTGTGTGTGTGGGAGGTGCCCACTGTGCTCTGAGCGAAGCTCCTGAAGGATGCGCTGGCTCCACGTCCAGGGGAGGGGCCTGGGGGCGACCCAGGTGGTGGTGGGGGGGGGGCTGTGGGGCCCTTGGGAAGAAATGTTTCTGTGTTTCCAGGTCTGTGCTCTCCAGTGGGGAGAAGGCCCTCATGGGGCAGATCACACAGCTGTGTTTATGGAAGGAAATCTGGTGGTGATGCTGCGCGGGGACTGTGTGGGAGGGATGGCACAGCTGTGAAGGTTGGGGGAGCAGAGCACAGTGCCCTGCTTCTCCCGCTTCCTCCTTCGTTAGGAAGATGAGCCTCACAGGAGCCAGGGAGGAGCTTCCTGGCTTGGGCAGAAGTTCACACATTTACAGGACATGGAGGGGCTTTTAGAGCAAAGAGAAGACTGGACGCCCACTAAGTCTGCAAACCTCCAGGGCTGAGGAGACCCCAGGCAGGTGCTCAGCCACACCGCTGACCGGCCTTCTGTGCTGCCCCTGGGACCGCACTGCTCCAGAGCCCATGGCCGGTGTGGGGAGGATGGCCTCTGATATCCAGACGGGCCACCCTTTTCTCTGGGCCACCCAGAGCCGACGTGGACTGCCAGCCCTCAGGCCATGGGCACACTGGGCCTGGTTGAGTTCCCCTCCGATCCCCACAACACCGTGATCACCCACAACTCCACAGTCAAGGGCAGACAGCTGGCCTGCAGCCGAAGCTGGGATGCCAGCAGGGAGACCCTGGAGCAGGCCCAGGCGGTGCACCCTGCTGGGCGCTCACCACGGTGACGGCGTCGTTGAGCAGGGACTCCCCGAAGACGATGATGAACAGCACCTCGTTGACGTGCACCTCCTCAAACACAGCCAGCACGGCCACCGGGTCCACGGCGGCAATCAGGCTGCCGAACAGGAGGAAGTCCAGTAGCCCGATGTTCAGGTCTCCTGGAAGACGAGTGGGCCGTGAGGGGGAGCCCTCCTCCCTGGAGGGCCAGTCCTCCCCGCGCCGGCCCTGCCAGGAAGGTCCCAAGGACTGGACTGTGGCTGCCAGACTGTGTGTTCCGGGACCCTCCCCACTTCGGCCTCGCCCACTTGCGGGGCCTCTTGGTGGCCCGGGGTTTCTGGGTGCTGGGCTGCTGTCCCAGATGCCCCCAGGATGTCTGCTGCCTGGCCCACCTGTGGCCACCCAGGCTGACCCTTCCTTGGCGGTGTCCCCCAGCCTTGGGGCAGACCTCAGAGCCAGAAGCGGGCTGACAGCAGAGACCAGTCCCTGTCGGCCGGCTACAGGGCTGGGCTCCGGGTGTCCCCTGGGCACTGCCCTGCTCCATGACCTTGGCTGACACCCAGCCATGATCACTCCTTCCCAAGGACGGAGCACAGGCCTCAGATGGTTGTGGCCCCTCAGGGAGCCAAACCCCAGAACGTTCCCTTGTGCCTGGGGGCCAGAAGTGGCCTTAGGCTATCCCAACTACCTGAGGGCACCACCAGGGATGGCAGTCTAATGTCACCTGCGTGGCCCCTGCGGCCCAGGTGTTGGGGAGAACTGGCCGGGTGTGTTTGGCACCACGCCAGCCTTGGGGGGCTTCCAGGGCTGGGCTTGGGGATGGTGCTGGGTGGCTGTGGGGACTTGAGGAAGTCTGCACTGTCCAGGGGTGAGGACAAAGTCCTAGGTGACTCCTGCAGATGGGGCGCCTTAGCCCTCAGTGTGTTTCTCAATGTGTCTTCTTTGTCACTGTGATTTCAAGGGAGGTCGTGAGCCCCACTGGGGGGCTGGGGGTGCATGCTCTTCTGTCAGAGGGCCTGTCCCTTGTCTGGTTCAGCTGGTGGAAGTGTTTGAGGCCGAAACTGACTGAGACTGCTGCCCAGGGAGGTGCTAGCACCCCCACCTCCCTCACCGCCCCCAACACCGGGAGCTCAGCCCACGGAGCACAGAGGCACGCGGGAACCAGGCTGAGTTCAGGGCCATGCCATCCGGCACGTATGCACGGCCTTGGTGAGCAGGGCCCCACCTGCTCGTTTCCCGGGTGGATAATGACCGACTCCCAGGTGGGTGGGGTGCACCTCAGAGGTACGCCAGGGCTGAGGTTAGTAACCAACTGGCAGGAAACATGGGCAGGGGAAGAGCCTCAGACACAGATCCCACGTGATGGAGGAGAGCCTTGCCCGCCTTCTCCCTGCCAGATTGAGTAGAAACGACACCCAACCTTCTGCACAGGGGCAGGTTTATTTGGGCTACACGGGTGTGGGGCTCAGGTGTTGCCCTCTGCCAGAGACTGCCTCCTCCTTCCCTGGGGTCTGAGGCTGGACCCTTGGCTGGACCTGCCAAGGGGGAGGGACAGCAGCCGGCTCGTTCCCAACACCCCACCCACCGGCCAACCTGGTCGGACCAGACTTCATTCCCAAGCAGGACACATGCCTCGGCCTGAGGATGGGCGTGGACAGGCTGTTGATGAATTAAAACCCAGGAGGGTTAAGTGGCCACTGGTGACGTCTCTAGATGACCCCTACACTCCCTCTCCTTTTACGTCTGTGTTTTTTGTCTTGTGCTTTCTTAGATGCAGCTTCTGGGAGCCTACCCTGAGGACCCCCGGGACCCTCCAGGAGCCCCCCACCCCCGGCCAGGTGGCGGTGCCCACTCACCCATCAGGCCACTGAGGAAGACGCCATAGAGTGACAGCCCAGTGGTGGCTGCGTTCCACACAGTGCCAATGACCGCGTACAGCAGGATGGTGCCCAGGTTGCCAAAGAAGAGCCGGTTGGGCATGAAGTAGCCAGCGTCCAGCACGATAGGCGGCAACAGGTAGAAGAAGAACACCGTGGGCGTGAGCGAGAAGGAGGCGATGTGGTCGGCCGCCAGGACGATGCCGCCCAGCACCAGGCCCAGCACGATGAGCAGGGCACTCTCAGGGACCACGCTGGTGACCCTGTGGGACAGGTGGAAGCCTGTGGGGGGAGCAGCAGTCAGGGGCCAGCCTGGCTCCACAGGGAGAACTTGAACTCCCCACCTGGGGCTGTGGCCGCCTCCCTCCCACCCCTGCTCGTGCAGCTGAGAGGCCCTACCAGTCCACCTGGCCCTGGGACACCCTCCTAGGAGGTCTCCTGCCTCCTGCTCAGAAAATGGCCCCCTTCCGCAGGGAGTCCCCATGGTAGAGTCAGGCTGGAGGGGCTGCGTGGCCGCTTTGACAGAGGCCAGGTGAGCAGAGCCCCCACACCCCAGGCCCCATGGACCCCCTCTGACCTCACCCCTCATGCTGTATCTGGTGCCCTGGACCCCCACCCTGCCTGAAGCCCCACCGTATCTGCATGGGAGTCGCATGCAGCAATCACCCCCACCACAACAGTCATGTGCTTGAGGACAGCAGGACCCCAAAGGTCCGTCCACCAACAGTCAGACCCCTAGGGCGCCTCGCCCATCAGCCCTGCCAGGACCTCAAGGGAGGTCCCACCACTGGGGCCACTTCTCCTTTGTTTTAAGACTCCAAGGAAAAAGTGGTAAGAATCCTGTGTTAAATCTGATTTCAAAATAATTGGAATATTGACAGAAGAGATGGGTGTTTGAGATAGTTCTCTTTTTCACTCATGCTCAGATCATAAACTCCTTTAAAATTTGACTTTAATTGAAAAAAGAAGGGAAAACCACTATTCAGTTATGACCTAAATCAAATCCCTTACGATTATACAGTGGAAGTGAGAAGTATATTCAAGTGGTTGGATCTGATAGAGTGCCTGAAGAACTATGGATGGAGGTTTGTAACATTATACAAGAGACAGTGATCAAAACCATCCCCAAGAAAAAGAAATGCAAAAAGGCAAAATGGTTATGTGAGGAGGCCTTACAAATATCTCAGAAGAGAAGTGAAAGGCAAGGAGAAAAGGAAAGATATACCCATTTGAATGCAGAGTTCCAAAGAATAGCAAGGAAAGATAAGAAAGCCTTCCTCAGTGATCAATGCAAAGAAAGAGAGGAAAACAGTAGAATGCAAAAGACTAGAGATCTTGTCAAGAAAATTGAGATACCGAGGGAACATTTCATGCAAAGATGGGCACAATAAAGGACAGAAATTGTATGGACCAAACAGATGCAAAAGATATTAAGAAGAGGTGGCAAGAATACACAGAAGAACTGTACAAAAAAGATCTTAATGACCTAGATAACCACAATGGTGTGATCACTCACCTAGAGCCAGACATCCCAGAATGTGAAGTCAAGTGGGCCTTAAGAAGCATCACTATAAACAAAGCTCGTGGAGGTAATGGAATTCCAGTTGAGCTATTTCAAATCCTAAAAGATGATGCTGTGAAAGAGCTGCACTCAATATGCCAGCAAATTTGGAAAACTCAGCAGTGGCCACAGCACTGGAAAAAGTCAGTTTTCATTCCAATCCCAAAGAAAGGCAATGCCAAAGAATGTTCAAACTACCACACAATTGCACTCATTTCACATGCTGGCAAAGTAACACTCAAAATTCTCCAAGCTAGGCTTCAACAGTATATGAACAGAAAACTTCCAGATGCACAAGCTGGATTTAGAAAAGGCAGAGGAACCAGAGATCAAATTGTCAACATCCATCATAGAAAAAGCAAGAGAATTCCAGAAACCATCTACTTCTGCTTCACTGATTACACCAGAGCCTTTGATTGTGTGGATCACAACAAACTATTCTGGATCCCAACAAACAAAAATTCTTAAAGAGATGGGAATACCAGACCACCTTACCTACCTCTTGCAAAACCTGTGTATACATCAAGAAGCAACAGTTAGAACCGGCCACATGGAACAACAGACTGATTCAAAACTGGGAAAGGAGTACATGGAGGCTATATATTGTCACCCTGCTTATTTAAAGTATATGCAGAGTACATCATTCAAAATGCTAGGCTGGATGAATCACAAGCTGGAATCAAGATTGCCAGGAGAAATCAATCACCTCAGAAATGCAGATAACACCACCCTCATGGAAGAAAGCGAAGAATAACTAGAGAGCCTCTTGATGAGGGTAAAAGAGGAGAGTGAAAAAGTCGGCTTAAAACTCAACATTCGAAAAACTGAATCATGACATTTGGTCCCATCACTTCATGGTAAATAGATTGGGAAACAGTGGAAACAGGGACAGACTTTATTTTCTTGGGCTCCAAAATTACTGAGGTTAGTGACTGCAGCCATGAAATTTAAGAATGCTTGCTCCTTGGAAGGAAAGCTATGACAAACCTAGGGAGTGTATGAAAAAGCAGAGAGATTACTTTGCCTACAATGGTCCTCCATATAGTCAAAGCTATGGTTTTTCCAGTAGTCATGTATGGATGTGAAAGTCGGACCATAAAGAAGGCTGAGTGCTGAAGAATTAATGCTTTTGAACTTTGGTGTTGGAGAAGACTCTTGAGAGTCCCTTGGAGAGCAAGGAGATTAAACCAGTCAATCCTAAAGGAAATCAAGCCTGGATATTCATTGGAAGGACTGATGCTGAAGCTAAAACTCCAATACTTTGGCCAGCTTATGAGAAGAGCTGACTCATTGGAAAAGACCCTGATGCTGGGAAAGACTGAAGGCAGGAGGAGAAGGGGACGACAGAGGCTGAGATGGTTGTTTGGCATCACTGACCAGTGGACATGAGCTTGAGTAAACTCCAGGAGGTGGTAATGGACAGGGAAGCCTGGTGTGCTACAGTCCATGAGGTGGCAAAGAGTTGGACATGGCTGTGTGACTGGAAAAGAAAGTTCTGTTTATCAAGCAGTCTTCTTTTGTATTCTAAGGATTGTCTCCTGAGGTGTGAGGACCCAGGAGCAGCGGGGTCAGGGAGGAGGCAGAGCACAGGGTGTGGTCCACGAGGTCCGGCCAGTAAACTGAGCCTGGCCGGCGCTCCCTAGCACCCTGGGACCTGGGTTCCGATCCCGGAGCCCCATACCCTGTCCTCGGCCTGACTTCTCACTGGCGACCTGGGACATTTGCGGGCTAGATGCTGGCTCTCAGAAGGTCTGTCTCTCTTCCCCAGGACAGTCCTCAGGCCTCCTGGGCTCGGGCACCGCGGCAGCAGCGGGTCATCTGGATGTCAGGACGAGGTCTCGCTTCTTCCTCTGATGGTTTTCATGGGAGTCCTGTGAGGGCAGCCACCCAGGAAGCCAGCGGTGGGGTCCCGCCTTCACGGACAATCTCACAGGCCAGGAGGCTGGCGACTAATTGTTTCCACGAGACATGGTTCCCAGCCCACAGTGGGGCCACCAGCTGCACGGCCCGAGGTGCCACGTGGGAGGCTGCCTGTGAGCTTGGGGTGGGGGGCCAGAGTGGGGGCCGAGCTTCGTGGAAATCCTCCAGCCCCACACTGCCCATCAGCAGGAGGCCTGAGCTTGGCCTCCCTGAGGTCTGCAGGCTCTCGACCCGCTGGAGGGCCCTCCGAGCCCAGCATGGGAGGGTCCCTGACAGGGAGACGGGCAGGAGCCCAGGAGCCCAGGCCTTGCAGCACCTGCTCCCTGCAGGCACGTGCCCAGCTGGCTGCCTACCGCGGATGGAGAGACGGGTGTCTTCCTTCATGGCCTGCTCCCACACCTCAGCCTGGCCCAGAGCCCTCCCTGCGGGCCCTGGGCCCCACCTGGAGGCCAGGCTCAGTGGGCCTGGACCCAGGAGTCTGCGCTGGTCCCTCCGAGTGATGCCATCACAGGAAGGCCTGGGCTCTCGCCTGGCCTCCCAGGGGCTCACTGGGTCCACAGATGGCGGCGTGTCCTCTCCTCTCCCTCCTGCCGCTTGGTGTCTGGGAGCTGAGTTAGAAAGCTCACCCAGAGCCAGAACCACAATGCGCCCGAGTCCCCTGCTTGCTGGGCTGCTGTGAGGCCACGCTTCTCCCAGGCTGCACATGGCCTCCGCTCCTGCGCCTCAAAGGCCCAACGAGCCCCGAGTAGGTTGCGTGGAGGGCCGCCCTGCCAGCCCCAGCTGCCGTTGCCAGAAACCTGTGCCTCCTGCCCCGGCCAGGCTCCTAGGGGCCACATCTGGTGACCGCTGGTCGGGGGCCCCTCTGAAGAGGCCAGCACTGCAGGGTCGTCAGGTCCAGGGCCAGGTTTGGCCAGTGCCAGCCGACCCCGCACACCGCCTGCCGAGACAGCAGGCTGGTTTCAGCTCAGGCTCAGAGTTTGGTCTTCAGCCAGACATCTCCCCACAGCAGACATTCACAGCGGGTCTCAGTTGTCTCTGGGAGCTGTGGGGCCAGCGGGGCAGGGAGGTGCCAAGGAGCCAGGTGACCCTTAACGACAACAACAACAAAACTCTGCCCTTTGGGACTCTCAGTCCTAATCCTCTGCCACATTCCTGTATGGTTATTAGAAAACCTTAATAATTTGGACAAAGGGTGGATAAGTCACAGGCTGACCTCTGACCAGATGCTCCTGCTTGGAAGGAAGCCCTGAAAACCCACAGAAAAAGTGATCTGAACTTTTCACCCATTGAGAAAAAATAGACACACACACATATACATGCACACACATACACACACCCACACACATACACGCACATAGACACGTGTGCACACACACACACACACACACACAATGTGGACAGACGGGCCTGCTATTCCAATTTCTGCGTCTGTCGGCACTGGATACGCGCCTCTGAGCAGGGCAGGGCCTGCTAAGCACTCATTCGTGTCCTGAACAGACACCTGCCTCACCTGCCTGTGGCGGGGGCACACCTGTCCCTCATCCTAGGCAGGTGGGAAAGGGCATCTCCCGGAGATTCAATCTGACTGTCTCATTGTGAGTGAGGCTGAGTTTCTGATCTCATCTGGGAGACATTTCTTCCTGTTCTGTGACCCGTATATCGTGGCCTTTGCTACTGCGTTACGGAGTTATCAGCCTTTTCTTATCAACGGGCGGCTCTTCACGCACGTGCATGGGTGCGTTTTCACTTTCAAAGGTCAGTTCAGTTCAGTCACTCAGTCGTGTCTAACTCTTTGCGACCCCATGGACCGCAGCACGCCAGGCCTCCCTGTGCATAGCCAACTCCTGGAGTTTTCTCAGACTCATGCCCATTGAGTGGTGATGCTATGCAACCATCTCGTCCTCTGTTGTCCCCTTCTCTTCCTGCTTGCAGTCCTTCCCAGCATCAGGGTCTTTTCTAGTGTACATAGTTTATTTCTAGGATCTCACTGCATTTGCTCTTCTCCAGTCTTTACCTTCGTCACTGTCTCAGTGTGAGCTCCTGCCCTACTGTGTCTGTGATGTCAAAACCCGCGGAACCTTTCCCGTTTCTCGCTTATGTTTTTCTCCGGGGGAGCCCTCAGTCCCCTGCTCCTGCCTCCACCCCATCACGTGGCTGTGTCTGCCCCACTGTCCCCAGGAGTGGGAGGCCTCCCTGAGACAGGCCTGCCGCCATGTGGTCCACGGGCCGTGCCTGGATCTAGCGGTCGGGGCAGGCAGGGCTATCCCGCCCTGTGGTCTGAGGGCTCTGGCGTCTGGTTGGCCCCTGGTTCCCAGTTGGTCTTTCTGGTCTTTGGGAAGGGGGAAGCAAGAGTCTGTGGGGTGGATGTGGGGCTCCTGTTCCCTGTCCCCGCCTGTAGCTCCGGGTCTCTGTATGATGGGAATTCCTTGCGAGCAATCCTCCAGCCCGGCAGTCAGGCTGCGGGTGGCACTCCCCTTCTCCCGTGACCACCAGACGGCAGTCTGCATGGTAATGAGCTAATTAAGCTGAAGACTTGATTGATTTTAAATGGCAATTTGTGAGTGGCTCAGCCATTAAGCCCATAATGGGCGTTTTAGGAGCTAGTGGGCCAAGCGCCCTGGGCAGGCACACCTGCTGTGGCCAGCCCGGAGATGCTGTCCACCTGCCAGGAGGGCGGCCACTCCCTGTGGGGTCGTGTCCCCAAGGGCCAGACCCTCCCTTCAGCCTCGGCCTGAGTGTGGTTAGGACAGACACTTCTGCCACAGCTTCCGTGTGATGACTAGGATGACCGGTGGCCAGAGCACCTGCTGGGCCCTCTCCTTCCAGCCTCTGAGGCCCCAGGTGGCTGGGTCTCCTGGGGAAGCCGGGAGGATGGTGGGGGAGTCGCGGGATCGCTACTTGCTCCTCCCCGCTGCCTCCCAGCACCCTGGTTTGCAGTGGGGGGACCTGAGTGGGGCCTGGTGGCCAAGGGCCCAATCAGCCTCCTAACCTTCGTCTCCTTTACTCTGAAGACAGAAGGGCCCACAAAGCCAGTCAGAGCAGTGACCTTGGCGCCTCGAGCCGCAGCACCGTGCAGCCTCCACGTGCAGCACCCCAGAGCCCGGGCCGCGGACACGGAGCCGGGCCGCGGACACAGAGGGCCCTTGTCCCAGGGGAGTGCCCTGGGAAGCGAGTGTGGGGGGCACCTTCCCCATCAGAGCCGAGTTTGCCAGGAAGCCCACTGGCTGGGAGGACAGAGACTGCCCGAGGTTCTTCCAGGACTCAAGCACCCTGTGTGTCAAGAGCCAATACGGGGCCCAAGTGTGCATCCACTGTGGGGCCAGGGCCAAGTCGAGACCCACAGGCCGCCTCATGGGTGGGAGCTACGGGGGTGGCGAGAGCCACAAAGAACACTGGTGCCCGAGGGAGACAGGATGGCTCTCTGTGCAGGACAGACCGGGGGCCTCGTGGAGGCCGGTCCCCAGGAACTGTGTGAGGCTGGCCTGGGGCAGCCCGGCCTTCCACAGGGACCTCCCAGCCCACAGGTCACTGATGGCGGAGGCCTGGCGAGTTACAGCTAATTAAGCTCAGCCATGCGGTGGTCACAGCACGGGACACGTGCCTTGACCTGTAATTACAACCCTCGGACTGATGTTAAAGGTCAGAGGCATCCGTGCCAGCTAGCCATTCTGGAGGGGCCCCGAGTAGGGCGGGTGCTGGGAAGTTACTGCCAACCATCTTCACGCCCCCTTGGAACATGGCCTGGGACTTCGGGCCTGGGTTCAAGCTGTCCGAGGCCACCGCCCCCGGGATCTCTCAGCAGGTTTAGCTGAGTCCACGCAATGCAGAGGCACGGTAAATCCCTTGGTTTTACTTTAACGTGTATATCCAGACCTGCTTCAGAGTAGCCAAACAGTGCAACGCTCCCAGAGAGAAGGGTTCCACCTGATCCAGGAGACAAGCGGGTCCACGAGGGACCTGGGATGTCACACACTCAGGCAAAAACAGACACACACACAGGACACAGACACACAGGGACACGCAGTCATGGACACACAGACACACTCAGGGACACCCAGACATAGGGACACCCAGATAAACACCCAGGGACACACAGATACACTCAGGGACACCCAGATAAGCACCCAGGGACACAGACACACTCAGGGACATCCAGACATGCACACAAGGACACCCAGACATATACACAGGGACACCCCATACACATGCTGTGACCCAAACCCACACAGACCCCAGTTCTGACTCTCCAGTCCTCTCTACAGCCATGCTGTGGTCTCCCTGGGGCCCCTTCCCGGACAGACACTGGCCCAAGGACCCTCATTCTGTCTTCAGAGGCATCCACCCAGATGCCGTCCCCTAGAGGGCAGGCAGCAACCACATGGCAGTGTGAGTGATGATGTCACATATAATTATCCACACTCAGAATCAGTTCAGCCACTCAGTCGTGTCGGAGTCTTTGTGACCCCATGGACTGCAGCATGCCAAGCCTCCCTGTCCATCACCAACTCCTGGAGTTCGCTCAAACTCATGTCCATTGAGCCGGTGATGCCATCCAACCATCTCATCCTCTGTCGTCCCCTTCTCCTCCTGCCCTCAATCTTTCCCAGCATCAGGGTCTTTTTCGATGAGTCAGTTCTTTGGATCAGATGGCCAAAGTATTGGAGTTTCAGCTTCAACACCAGTCCTTCCAACGAATATTCAGAACTGATCTCCTTTAGGATTGACTGGTTGGATCCCCTTGCAGTGCAAAGGACTCTCAGGAGTCTTCTCCAACACCATATTAAAAGTAATAAAAGTGTTTTCAAATGAAGTCATGCGTGAGCAGCCTTGTCCCTGCCAACAGGTGGGTCTGCAGCCACCAGCCCCTCTCCACAAGCTGCAACTTTTCCCCAAGAGCCTTCTCACCCGTCTTCCGTGTCAGTCTGCTCTACGAGCTCCACGTACAGAGGCACATGTTCAAGCTCTGCTTTCACATGATTTCATGACTGGCTCTAACTTAGAGTTTGTGACAGTTACACCTCACAGCACCAGTGGAGTCGCTCCCATTGTCCCAGCAGAGAAACTGCTGTCGAGAGTTGTCCAGCCACCTGTCCCCTGGTTAATGACCTTGAGGTCTGGAACGAACACCCACAACCCTGAAGAGAGCCCAAAGACAGAAACCAGGGGGCCCTCCACCTTGAGGGAGAGACCAGCACGAATCGATTTCCGTGCTTCCTTACGGCTGTTTTCCAAAGGGCAGGTCTTACCGGGGGTCACGCAGAGTAGCCAACACTCAAACAGAAGCGCATAGCCTGACTGGATTGAAAAATCAGAGCTCAGGTGATCACAGTAACTGAAAAGGGAGGAGGCAGATCCCAGAAAGGAAAGAGCTTGACAGGCCAAACAGTTCTGTATGAACTCTTGAAATATCTGGCTGACCCTTGAATCACACACAAGAGGCAGGTCCTGAGATGCCTGCAGAAGCTAAAAATCCAGAGGTTTCAGCTATTGTCACTACAGGGAGACACACTTGGAGTTTCAGCCCAGTCTTGGCAAAACAACAGTGACCAACAGCAACCACAAAAATCAGTGCTCTCCAGAAGAACATAACAGAGTAGAGTCTCTACAATGCCTCAGTCACAGTGTCCCGGAAACAATGCAAAATTACTAGACATGTGAAGAAACAGGAAAACAGGACCCACAGACCAGTGGAGACCTCAAGGTGATCCAGATGTTGCTAAATCCTTGTAGCAGACAAGGATTTAAAAAGTGATTGCAACCATGCTCAAGGATGTAAAGGAAAATATGTTTGTAATGAATTAACAAAGAGTCAGTCCCAGCAGTGGAACAGAATAGGGTTTGACTTTTTTCTTTTCTTTTTCCTAAAAGAGCAAGATAGTAAATTGTTTAGGTCTGTGGGCTATACATTCTGATTCTCAATTACTCAGTTTGCCGCTGGAGCACGAAAACAGCCGTGACATGCATGAACAGACGGACAGCACTGTGCTCCGATGGACTTCATTTACAGAAACAGTCAGCCAGTCCATGGGCGTAATCTGCTGGCCCTTGAAACAGAATATATCTAAAAGAACCAAACTGGAACTCTAGAACTGAAGAATTCAATATCTGATACAAGAAAAGTCAACGGATAAGCCTAACAGCAAACAGAGACAATAGAAATGACCCAAAGTACAAAGAAAAAGATAAAAAGAGGACGGAGCCTCAGTGGCGGGCGTGATGATAACAGAAGATACAGCGTATGTGAAGCTGGAGCCCTAGAAAGAGGAGAGGGAAAACGCGGTATAAAAATCTGAAGAAATGATGACCAAAAGTGTCCCTGATTTGATGAAAAGTATAAACTTAGAGACTTGAGAAATACTTCAGATTAGATGATTTCTACTGATCTGTCTTCCAGTGAAGCTGGAGCAGGTGTGAGAAAAACTAGGGTGCAGGGCAGGTAAGCTTGAGGGGCCGGGGCCTCAGAAGAGGGGGGCTGAGGAGCTGCTCTGGCTGGGCCCCGAGCGGGGAGCCGTGGCAGAGGCCCAGGTGCAGACAGGTCACGCAGACAGTCACAGGGCGTGCTTGCTGGAGTAGCTGGTGATCAGGTCACTGAGACCTTACTGCACAAAAGGATTCACTGAACACGAGCTATGACAGGCAGACACCAGCAAAAACAGCCAAGGCAGGAAGAAGTACGGTTTCCATCAGGGTCACACAGACTCCAGCACCACACAATCCCTCTCTCTGCACGAGATGTAAAAAGGCCCAGAANATTCACTGAACACGAGCTATGACAGGCAGACACCAGCAAAAACAGCCAAGGCAGGAAGAAGTACGGTTTCCATCAGGGTCACACAGACTCCAGCACCACACAATCCCTCTCTCTGCACGAGATGTAAAAAGGCCCAGAATGGCATGTACTCAGTGACTCTGCTATTGAGGCTGGTGGCCCTGGAGGCCAAACCAACCAGAAAAGGTGTTTCTCAACGTTCTAAGATTCAAGAACAGAAAGTTAATTACACAGAGAGCCATCCTGGGAGGAGACGAGCCAACCTCAGTGGGGCTGGTGGTTGGCTTGGAGACTGAGGCTAACAATCGGATTTGCCTCACAGTCCACTGGAGCCAGGACACAGGACGCTTCACTTTGCTGGGGGCAGGGGTGGTGGTGCTGGGCTTGGAGAATCGGCAAACAGATTTCCTGTAGGGGAGCAGGATTACATCTCATTGCCCTTTACCATCTGAGCCACCAGGGAAGCCCTCCATCGACCTTTACACTTTCATGTGAAAAATTTCAGCAAGGTGTTTTCTCCAGGGACGTGTTTTCTGCAGATAAAGTGTGTGGTCCGCGTCCCAAGGTGTCATAAACCGTGCCTGTTGTTCACGTGGCAGCTCCGTCGTTGCAGCCGCTGCTATCAGGGTGCTCCCAGCATGGCCCCCAAAGCCAGGACTTTGTCATGAGCCACTNTTTCATGTGAAAAATTTCAGCAAGGTGTTTTCGCCAGGGACGTGTTTTCTGCAGATAAAGTGTGTGGTCCGCGTCCCAAGGTGTCATAAACCGTGCCTGTTGTTCACGTGGCAGCTCCGTCGTTGCAGCCGCTGCTATCAGGGTGCTCCCAGCATGGCCCCCAAAGCCAGGACTTTGTCATGAGCCACTGCCCGGAGCCAGAGCAGCAGGAAGCCGTGGGACTATCGATTTCTGATATGGACACCATGCTGCAGAGGGCAAAGGGTTCCCAAGGCGGGGAGGCCATCAGAGGACCCCACATGGGCACCAGGCCGAGAGAGAAGCTGGAATGAGAAGCTGGTTCTCATCCCTGGAGGAGAACAGTACTGCCCACACCCTCACTGGGACCACTCTGCACCCCCAGCATGCAGCTGCCCCAGGACCCTTCCCTGGATGCTGCCCCCGACCAACACTTCCCCCCTGTGGTCCCCAGGACCCCCATGGCCCCCCACCCACCACTGCTGGCCCCCAGGGGCCCCATGGCCCCCCCTGCTGGGGCTGCTCAATGGAGCCCCACCTGTCTGAGGGATCAAGAGTCAGGGTTTCTGCACATTTGAGTGCTTTCTGTTCTGAGGTCACTAGCACGTTACTGTTTTATCCCTTGTAGACTAGATTTCCTCATCGTATGAGGATAAGGCTAGACCTTTCTGGGTGGCCATAAAGATGAAAGTCAGATTCCTGCAAGGAAGGTGGATTAAATGCTTCTTTCCCAAGCCAGGAAAAAATAAAAGGGCGATGGTGTCATTTATATTCTTTATTCTTAGATTTTTGGCAGGGCCAGCAGGAAGGAAGGACCTGAAAATGCTGGCATCCCAACTCTTGACCCATGAAGGGCCCCATGAGGTCTGGCCGCCCGTGGGCAAGGACAGCCCACTGGCCACTGCTGAGGGTGGAGATGGGAGGTCTGGGGCCCGAAAGCCAGTGGCCGGATGTGAGGAAACCTGCGGGAAAAGGAGCTGCAACCTCGACAAAAAGTGCGTTCAGCGATGACAACCCTTTTGTTAAATGTGAGAAAATACTGGAGCAGAAACTGAAGACTCAGCAGAGGAGCTGGGAGATGAAGCTAGAGCCCTCTCAGGAGACAGAGGACGGAGACAGAGGCACCGGCGCAGGGGAGGAGGTCCAAGAGGAGGAGGCCCACTGTTCTCTCGGGGGGCCGGCGGGGAGGCTCCGGGTGACTTCCTGCAGGCGCCCGGCACACCGAGGCAGGCGCCCGGCACACCGAGGCAGGCGCGTGCCCCTGCAGTGCACTGTCGCTGGGGAGCAGGGGTCCCCAGCGTGAACCCCGTGGGTCACAGGCCGCTGGGGGTGGTCAGTGTCATCTCCACGGCACAGCCAGGCCCTGGGCAATGGGAGAGTCGCGTCTGGTGGACAATGAGTCCACACAAAGGGGGCGCCCCAAGGCCAAACGCGTGGAGTGCCAGGTGAGGTGCCAGTGGATGGCAGGGGCTGAGGGCAGAGGCTGAGGGCAGGTGCTGGCCCTGCAGAAGGGGCGAAGCAGCAAGCAGGGGGCTGGAGGCCGGCAGCCTGGGGGAGGAGGTGGGGGGGCATAAATAGGACATTCAGTGTCAGTTCAGAGGAAACTGCACCACAGACCCCGGATGGCACCGGCTTCGGGAAAACGGACGGGCCCACAGGCGCCAGAACAGCGTGCGTGCTGCCCCCACGGCCACCTTCTGTGTCCCCAGGCGCGCGGGCTGAAGTCTGTGCCGCCGCGGGCCTCCTCGGGCCGGCGTGGCGGGGTGGGGGGTGGCAGGGGGCGCGGCTCTGCTCGGCAGGACCGGGACGAGGCTTCCCGCGGAGATGGTCCCCTGAGGCCCAGGCCAGCGCCCACGCCTGCCGCCCGACCCTGGACTTCGCTGCCTGGACACGGGGCCGGAGGCTGTGGCCCCCGCCCCGCACACACCTCAGGGGCCGCGACGGGAGGGGGCCCGGAGCGCGGCCCCGGGCGTGGGCCGAGGACCTTGCTCCCGGACGGGGCTCCCGTTCAACTTTAACTGCCCGGGGTAAGGCCGGGCCCGTGCGGGTGGGGCTGCGAGCAGCCGACCCTGGCCCCGCGGCTCGCGGACGCACGCGGGGGCGGCGAGGCGGGGGTCCCACGCGCCCCGGGCGGCCCGCCCTCGGACGCGGGCCCCGCGGCGGTGGGCGCAGGGCCAGGCTCCTGCCGGGACAAAGCGCGCGGCCCGCCCGCCCCGCGCCGG
>SJYX01001061.1:339268-353583 GCA_006410675.1 Oreotragus oreotragus | reverse complement strand
AGCAGGCTCTTCCTGGAGAGTAACACCGGCCCTCCACATGCATGCCCAGCGTCTGAACCCGGGCTGGACTTGCACAGAAAGTTTTGTGCAATTTGCTCCCAGGGGATCCTCAGGTCAGGGTGCTTCTAGAGCCCCAGGGAGGCTGGACCTGCCCAGCAAGTGGCCAGTGTTGGCAGGTCCCCCGAGGCAGAGACATCCAAGGCAGACAGAGCATGTGAGACCATATCCCCCTGCCCACATTTCACTTCTGACAGCAGGAACTCCCAAAAAAGCCACTCGGGGCCGGGCAGGCACGGCCAGGGAGCCGAACAGACATCAGGGTGGCAAGGAAGAGACCAGAGAGCTTGAAGAATGAGAGACGTGACAGACGTAAGGGGAGCTGGTTGGCCGAGCGGACACACGCAGGCGGGGCTGAAGGAGAAGCAATCTGTAACCAGCCGCCTCCAGGAATCCCCCAAGCCAGGTCCAGAGTCCTCGGACAGACTCTCCCCAGAGCCGGCCCCTCCCATCCTGCTAAGGAGGCTGTGACCCCCAGGCCCGCCCATTCGGAAACCACTGCCGAGCGGTCCCAGTCTCGGCTGTTCTGTGAGTGTGGGGGGGTGTCCTCAGCCCCCCCCGGACAGTTTCCCCCTCTCCGCTTGCTAAGACACACACGCCATCACATGTCCACCACCCCGGAAGACCCTCCCTGGTGTGGAAACTTTGGTCCTCAGCTGCTCCTGAGAAAGCTGACCTTCCTGTCACCTTGCCTGGAGTTTCCTGCAATTCCCACTTTGCCGGCTCAGTGGAGCAAGTCAAGAGAAGAGCGATCTTTCAGACCAGGATTTTCAGTAGAGAAACCCTGTCAATGGAAAACTCGCTCCTATAAATAGGGCTTCACTGAGCTCCTGTTGAGTGGCACCGTTTCTCCTGCACTGGGGACGGAGTGCTCCCGCGCTGGAAGGCAAGGACATTCCCTCCGTCCTCCACTAACGACCCGGACAAGCCCAACACACAGAAAAGCTGGCTGCCTGAGCCCCAGCGCGGAGCCACCGTGGACGTCTGCGGGCAGAAGGAGCCGGCACTGCGGAGACCGGGGAGCCAGGCGCGGGAAGAGGCTGCGCCTGCCCGGACAGGACCAGGTTGCCGTCGGCCACGCGCACCGCGCTCCGGGTCCGGCCAGGCTCGCCGGTCTCTGAGCCTCTGCCTGCGCCACCTGAGTCCCGGGACTTGGCCGCTGCGGTCCGCGACCTGACCTCGCGGAAGCCGGCTGAGACGCGCCCCTTGCACAGTGAAGACCGCGGAGCCGGCGGAGCCGGGGAGGAAGGCGGCGCGGACGGCCAGCTGTTCCCTGGGGGCGCAGGAGGGGGCCTGCGGAGTCCGCAGCCAGCCGCCGCGCCCGCGGGGCTCCGGGCAGCTTACCGATCTTGGCCAGGCTGGCCACGAGGACCCACAGCGCGATGATGTACGGGTCCTGGACGTGGCGCCATTTGAAGGTGACCACCTGGAAGCCCTGGGTCTCCCCGTGCGCGCCGCCAGGCTCCTCCTCCACGCCCCGCGCTCGCGGCAGCTCGCCCAGCGCCAGCAGCAGCGCCAGCAGGAGCCCCCACCTGGGGCCCGGAGCCCAGCGCCCCGACATCGCTGCGGTCGCTCAGCGCCTTGTCCGGATGCTCATGACGCGGGAGCCCTGGTGCGCTCGGCGGGACGCTCGCGGGACTCGCGTTGCGCGGCGCGGAGCCGAGCGCGCTCTGGGCGCAGGCTGCTGTCCGGATCCCCGCCCGCCCGGGTGGCCTTTAATCCGGCGGCCCCCTCCCGCCCCGGGGCGGAGCCTTCCCGCCCGCCCCGCGCTCACGCGAGCGCAGACCCAGCCGCCGGCTCCCCGCCAGCCCGCCCGCCGCCGGCGCACACCCACCGGGCCCGGCCGGCCCCCGGGCCCGGCTTCCCACCCGCGCGGCCCCGGCCCCTCATCCGCCGCCCGGCCCTCGCCCCGCGCGCTCCTCCTCCCGTCCTCCTAGCTCGCGGGCGGAGGGCGCAGCCTCGCTGGCCGCCTCGCCTCGAGGGGGAGGGCAGCGCGGGAGGGGCCCGGGATCCCCGCGGCGGGGTCGGGACGCGGTGCCTTGAGCTCCCCTCGGCGGCCCTTGACCGGCCTCCAGAGGTGCCCGGGCCGCTGTGGGCACCACTGTGGGCGCTCCTTAGCCTCCAGGCCGGGCGAGGGGCCCTCCGGAGCCTCCTGGCAGCCTGCCCGTCGGCAGAGGCCAGGCCTCCAGCCACCTGCCTGTGTCCACCTGGAATCTTGTGTTTCCAGACGGAAGCCCCTGGGCGACAAACCCGGGCCTCCCCCAAGAGCGTCGGTGGGCGGGACCAAGCCCCTCTGCCCTCCCCACCGGGGACTCCCCTCCTCTTTTCTTGAGGGCCCCTCCCTCTGACCTGGGAGCTCCGCGCTTCCCCCAACCCCCGGACCTCCGGTGGAGGGACTCTGGGGCCCTTTCTCCCCTGGGGTGTGACCAGCTCCACCACCAGGCCTCAGCCCCGGCCAGCCTCTGCTGCTAGCTGGACGGCCCGCCTGGCCTGGGGAGAGGCACACGCCGCCCCCCTGCCCCCAGAGCCCACCGCAGCTCCTCTGCCAGCGGTTTCCCCGGGACTCAGAGGCAGGTGCCCACCTCCAGGCTCCCAGCCTCCAGTTCCCGTGGCCATCAATCCCCCAGCCTCCAGCTCCCCAGCCTCCAATCCCCCAGCTTTTAGCTCCCTAGCCTCCAGTCCCCTGGCCTCCAGCTCCCTGGCCTCTAATCCCCCAGCCTCCAGGCCTCCGGCCTCCAGGTCTCCCCGGCCACGAATCCCCCAGCCTCCAGTCCCCCAGCCTTCAGTGCCCCTGCAGCCACCAGTGCCCCAGCCTCCAATCCCCTAGCCTCCAGCTCCCTGGCCTCCCGTCCCCCAGCCTCCAATCCCCCAACTTCTAGCTCCCTAGCCTCCAGTCCCCCAGCCTCCAGTCCCCCAGCCTCCAATCCTCAGCCTCCAGTTCTCCAGGACCCTGGCCTCTGGTCCTTCAGCCCCCGGTTCCCCTGGCCTCTGGGCCCCCAGCCTCCGAGCCCCCAGCGCACGGTCCGCAGCACCTTCAGAACTCCCTAAAGCCTGCCGGCTGCTCAGTGCCTGCGGCCAGCCCACAGCGGCTCAGAGCCCTGCGCCTCCTTCAGCGGCCCATCTGCTCCTGTGGCCCCCCCCCCCCACTGAGAGGACGGGCCCTGGCCCCTCCCTGAGCTCTTCAGTGTCTGCGCCGGGGACCCCTCCGCTTCCTGAGGTGCCCTTCTCCTGCCGCTGCTAATCTCAGCTCACAGGGTGACTCAGGACTCCCCTTCTCCAGGCTCCGGGCAGGGCTGCTGTCCCCGCGGGAACGTCTTTCCACGAGTGAAGGGCTCCACAAAGGCCCTGAAACTGCCCGACATACAGAGCCCCCAGGAGATGCTGGTTGGATGCAGGGACAGAGGGGTGGGCAGATGCTTGGGTGCAGAGGTGGGTGGGGGCATCTTTTAATACCTGAGTCTGTGTCAGGGTCCCAGGAAACTCGAACACCGTGACTATCCTTGGGTCCTCTCCTGTTTCTTGCTGGTGGGAAGTGGCCACCAGTGGTGTGGGGGAGAGAAAGCAAGTTCAAATTCTGCTCCACGGGGGAGCTTGCTGAGTGGCTGAGCTCTGAATGGTGGGTGGAGCTGGCTGGCTCTTTGGGAAGACGCTGCCGAGGGCCTCAGAGCTCCCTGGGTGTCCCTTTGCTTTGAGGTAGCCTGGGGGTCCTGGCAGGGGGAGGAAGGCCAGCCTCAAAGGTTGCTGTGAGCGCGGGCCGGGGGCGGCACCCAGCAGCAGGAGCACGGCCTGAGCACTGGGCTTGTGGCGGCTCAGCCGTATCTGTCCCCAGCTCCACCCTCAGCCTCCTGTCCAGACACAGCCACCAGACCAGCTCAGGGTGCCTGCGGCCCAGCCCACACCGTTCCTTTCTTGGGGCTCCAGTGAAGCCTTCAGGAAGAGTGGCCTCTGCGTGTTCCCGTCGCACAGGACACTCCCATCACCGCTGGCACGACGCGCGCCCCGCGTGTCCTGTCAGCCCCTGGGGCTGGTCCCCCGTCCTAAGGACTCATGGTGTTCCTCCTGAGAGGGGCTGGTCTGAGGCCCACGGAGCCGTTCAAAGGGCAGAAGAGCAGAGTGTCATGGTGTGGACTCACAGACTCTGCAGTGCCATCGTTGGCCGTGGCCAGGGAGCTGCAGAGGTGCCCACAGGCTGCCAGGGACCGAGGAAGGGATGCAAGCCCCTGCAGCGGTGGGTGAGCCCTGGGGCGTCTCGTGCGGCGGGCAACGCTCAGGTGAGGAGCCTGGCTACGTGGCTGCGTGTGTAGGCATCTGCAGGATGAATGCATCTCCAGGGTAGATGGTCTGAGAACCGTGCCAGCCTGCCCAGCGAGCCTGGCCGGCATCACGGTGTGTGGTGTGCAGTGTCCCCTCCCGGCCCCTCCCGACCCCGCGCCCAGCTGCCGGCCCCTTCCCCGACCGCTTCTCCAGCCTCACCCCGTGGACTGCGGCCGTGGGTGGGTGGGCAGCCTCTAACCGGGCATGCGGTTTCAGGCAGGGCCGTAGCCTGCCCCGGTCCCGGGGCAAGTGGCGAGGCCAAGTGCACCCAGAGAGCGGTGTGCGTTTGGCGGGGGGCGTCTTGAGAAGTGTCCTCAGGACCCTGATGACCGCCCCGCTCACAGCGGCCTTCAGACAGCCATGAGCCGCCCCCTCTGCCCCCTCCCCTCCGTCCCCCCCGGCCTGGGTCACCAGGGGGTCTGCCTGCAGACGAGTGGCCTCAGAAAGAAGCGCCCCAGATGGGACGGGGTAATCATCAGAAACCTGTTTTCTCACAGAATTTGAGTCTGGGAGTGCAGGGTCAAGCCCGACGGGGCTTGGTTCTGCTGACAAGCCCCCGCGTGGCCTGTCCTCAGAGCAGGCTGGAGCGGAGGAGGACGCTCCCTTTCTCTTCCTATAAGGCGTTGATCCCACTGGATCAGGACCCCACCCTATGACCTCACCATGACTGCCTCCTGACGACCCCTCACTGAGTGTCATCACGGCGGGCGGCTGGGGCTGCAGCACAGGAATTTGAGGGGGAGGGCGTGGTTCAGTCCATGACACCCATGGCAGAGCCACAGCCACGCCACATAACCTGAGGTGCGGAAGCGGCGCAAGGAACCAGTCCAAACCCTTAACATCCAAAGTGGGGAAATCAAGGTGAAAACCTCGCGTCTAGCCCATCGTGGTACTTGTGGTTATGAATTCGTTCACGGGGTTGGTGAGAAGCACTTTATGAATGGAGAAGCAACCGCTTACCACTTTTGCTGACAATATGCAGGGATGAGAGTCCTGTTTTGATGTGACTGTAAGATGTGGGAGGGGGGCTTCCCTGGTGGTCCAGGGGTTAAGAATCCGCCTGCCGATGCAGGGGACACAGGCTCGATCCCTGGTCTGGGAAGATCCCACATACCTGAGCCTGCGTCTCGTGCCCTAGGCCTCGCTCCAAACAAGAGACACCACCGGCGCTAGCGCTGCCCCTGCTCGCTGCAGCTAGAGAAAGCCGGGCGGCGGCAGAGGCCCAGTGCCAAGCCGGGCGCTGTGCAAGGCTTCGTCAGCGCGCCTGAGTGGGCGCGCCGGCTCCTCTGGAGGTCTCGCTGCCCAGTAATTCCCGCGCGGCCTGCCTGCCTGCCTGCCGAGCGCCTGCCGAGCGCCTGCCCCTGCCGAGCGCCTGCCGTGCCAGGGGCTGTCCAGGCCAAGTCTGCGTAGCTGCGCGTGTGTTCTCCTGTTCAACCCGCGTGGTCTGCCTGCCGGCCTTTGTGGCCTCGGCTGAGCCTGGAGCCTTTGGCCTCAGGCCAAGCTTGCAGGGAAGGGGCGTTCGGACGTCTGTGCAGGTGCATTCTGTCCCCAGCCCTGGGGTCGGACTCACACTCCCATCACTCCCAGGCCACACTGCCAGGCCGGGGTCCAAGGTGGGATGGAGTTTCCAGCTGTCGTGGGCCCCCCAGGGCGATGCACAGTCCGGACTTCGGGGGCTAGGCTGAGTGCAGGCCCTGACCTCGACCAGGGGCCACGCCAATCCTCCCCCCTCCCTGGAGGACAAAAATGACCCTGGACCCTGCCCGCAGCCCGTGCTGCTGGGACCCCATAAAAACCCCTCGGTTGGGAGCATGCTTGGACCTCATGCATGGTGACCTGCCCTCCCAGCCCCCAGGCCAGCCCAGTGGCCTTTTGGACAGAGCTGGACCCGCCGAGGCCCACAGAGCCCAGGACAGCCTGACTTCTGGACTCAGACTGTGACCACCAACAGAGGCCGAAAGAGCCTTCGCTAAAATTAAAAATCCACTCTGGCCAAGAAAGGCAAGAAGAAAAGCTTAGCAAGCTTAGAGTGAGTTTTATTACTCATCTGATACCATAAGTGGTATCTGCAATCGCTGAATAGTTAGTGAAGAAGCTCTGAGAGCCTGCCCACTGTCTTCAGAGAGAGAACAGAGGGGCTAGGAACGGGGCGGGGGAGAGCAAACTGGCCGTCTTGGCAGGTGAGATTGCTGCCCACAGGCAATGTCCCAAGAACCTGGACACATGGTTAGAATTAAACAGTGGATGTGCAAGGCTGCCGGCTGCAAACCGCCTCCAGTTCTGCCCCCAGCAGCAAATCCTTTAGAAAGTGAAAGCTAATTGAAAAGTACTATTTACACAACATCAAACATAAGAAATACCTAGGGAAAAATCTGGACATGCAAGATATGCAAGACGCTGTGGGAGAACTCTCCAGGGACTTTTCTAGGCGTAAAAGCTTTATAGATTTAATTTCATCCATAAATCTCAGACTGTTCAGACTTTGTGTTCCGTCTGCGTACGTTTTAGTACATTGAATTTTCAAGGATTTTGTCTTTTCATCAAGATTATCGTGTTTATTTGATGCAAAGCTCACCGTGGTGTTTTTTTAAGTTGTTTGTTTACTTGTGGCTGTGCTGGGTCTCAGTTGCTGTGTGGGCTCTCCTCCGGTTGCGCCGAGCGGGGCTGCTCTCTCTCATGCCGTGCAGGTTTCTCAGACTCTCGGAGCTCAGTATCTGTGGCTCCCGGGCTTGGCTGCTCCACGGCTGCGGGATCTTCCCAGACCAGGGGCGGAACCCGTGTCTCTGCGTTGGCAGGCAGACCCTTCACCACTGAGCCTCCGGGAAGCCCCCATCGCGCCCCTCTTCAGTCTGCATTTCTGGGTGACATGCCGCTCTGCTTGCTCGTCTTCCGTCTCCCTCCTCGTGGGGGAGAGCCCTGCTGGGGGCTTGTCCGCACCCAGAGCCTGCTCGGCGCCCTGGGCCCCGGCCCTGCTGGCGCTCCCTGCCGCTCGCCTTCTGCTGCAGAGGCACGCTGTCCTTCCCTTCTTTCTCTGGTTCTCTCTGATGCTCTCTTTCTAGCTTCTTAAACTGAAACCTTAGTTCACTGACCTTCAGTGTTTCTCTTTTTTAATGTATGACTTTTCCAATAAAAGAAGTCGTAAAGCTTCCTCTGATAACTACTTTTCTGCATTCTGGTGGATTTAATATGTTGCGCTTTTCCTTATCAGTTCAAAATATTTTCTGATTTCCATTGTCATTTCTCCTTTGACAAAGCCTACTTAGACGTGTGAGGCTCACATCACAGTTGCTAAATTTCCAAATATTCGGGATGGCGGGGTGGGTCGTTTCCTGCTGTCTTTCTGTCTTTGAAATCTGATAAAAACTCCCAGCGTGGCCAGAGAGCACACAGTGTGCGGGTTCAGCCCTTCTGCATTCGCTAGGCCTCTGTCTGTGGCTTCGTGTCTGGGCTGTTTTGGTAAATATCCCACGGACGCTTGATGGAGCGTGTATTCTGCAGGTGGACGATTAGTCCGTTTGGTCAAGTTGATTAATTGTGTTGTTCAAGTCTGTACTTTTACTAACTTCAGTACCTGAGAGAGATGCTGAAACCTTCCTCTCTGGAGGCGAATTGCCTGTGTTTCCGTCTGTCAGCTTCTGCTCTCCGTGTTCAAGCCGTGCTGCAGGACGGCTGTGTCCTCGGGGAAGGCCCCCTCCCCTCTCCTGACGCTCCTGCCTGAAGTCTCCCCTGGCGCCCTGCAGACGCTTTTGATGACGTGTGCGTGGAGCACCCTGCTCCTTTCTTCGGCTTTCAACCTGTGTCTCTATACTCGGAGCGCGGCGCTGGTGCTCCCGTCGGGTCTGGCGGGGCTTACGCTCGCGCACGTAGCTGTGACCAGCAGTGTGTGACTGGCGGCCGTGGGCCAGGGCCCAGGCGTAGCCAGAGGGCCTCCTGCCGCCGCGTGGGCAGCAGGCGTCGGCGTCTCGGCCCCGGCAGCGCTCACCCGGGCGCAGCTCCACTCTCTGCTGTCACTTCCTCAGGCTCAGCTCGGACGCCTCCGTGCACACAAATGCTTTCTTCTGCCTTTGGGACTCATTCATTTCCCGGGAGTTTCTTCTTTATTCACTTCCTGTCAGCAAAGGTTATCTTGACCTGCTAGGCTGTGTGCGTAGCAGCGACACCCCAGCTGCCCAGCTAACCCATGGGAAGTGGGTCCTTGCACGCCCGTGTCAGAACAGCGCGGCGGAGCCCTGGAGACAGAGGCAGGGCCGGCCCCGGCAGCCGGGCCACACGGGGCCCACCCCCCGAGTCCCCGTGGCCCCTGCTCGCTCGCCCGGCCCTGCTGTGTTCTGAGCCGCTGTTCGTGCAGACCCAGGGAGCCGCTGGGGTCCCCAGGGCTTCTCACAGGCGCGTGGCCACCCAGGGCCCCTCCCCTCCCCTCCCCCAGGCCCACAGCCCTCTGTGGAGGCGTCCCAGCCGGGTGCAGTGGGCTTGTAGGGCTGACCTTTGGGTCGGCTCCATCGACAGATTTGCCCACATTTCAGAGATTGGCTCTGGGCCTGGCCCAATCCCGCCAGGCCCCTTTTGGGAGGCCCCGTTTACCCCCAAAGTCGATGCCACAGGACTTGCAGCTAGACCCCAAGGCTGTGTGCTGGCTGGCAACCCCCAGCGCCCGCCCCACCCACCGTCTGTGAGCAGGGTGCCTGATCCTCCAGGAAGCATGGTGCTGAGTCCTGGGGCCGTGGGGCTGTGCCCACCGTGAAAGGGCGTTCAACATGGCTGGGGGCAGCCGCCAGCCTGATCCTGCAGGTCACACGGGGCTGGGCCCTGCTCGAGGTGGCTTCTGCCTGGCCACCGTGGCTCCTGGACGTCACTGAAGAGGAAAGGAGTTGGCTGAGTGTGCATCGGCCCTGATGTGCTCCCCACGTGCTCCGCCCTCTGGGGCCGGGGAACCGGGATGCTCCTGAGGTCTCTACCCTCACACTTCCCTGGAACCAGAAGGCCTGGGGGGATCGGCTGGGCCTAGACCCCACCTGCCTCAGGCAAGCTCTTATTTGTGTTGAGCAGACCGAGTCCCTGGAGAGGCCTCCTGCCCGGAGCTCAGCTGTAAAGGCCCTGCCGTGTCTGCGCCCCGCGCCATGCCCCACGGCAGGCCCCTGTCCCAGGAGCTGACGGTGATGGAGGCAGGTGGGACAGCTGTGCACGGCTCCTCCGGCCTCCCAGGGACGCGTGTGGCACAGGTGGCCGTGGGCGCCGGAGCCCGTGGCCCCCCCAGGGCTGCTGGTGCAGGACCAGGGCCCCACCCTCAGCACCCCCCACCCCCGGCCCGGCAATCAGTAGTGTCAGCCCAGGCCTAGTGCAAACCCTCGCCAGGAAGGCCAGGGGACGATGGTGGGACGCGCCGGCTGGGCTTGGTCGCAGGGGCTTGGTGTGTGCGTGTGCGGAGGACTTGGGAGGCCAGGGCTCAGAGCTGGCCTCCCCCCGAGAGCTCCGTGCTCCCGGACAGGCCGCTATGCTCCGCAGGCCACAGGCTCGCACGCTCTGGGGATGAGCTCCGTTCCCTGAGAAGGGGTCAGCTATTTTTTTTTTTTAATCTATTGATTTAATTGGAGGCTAATTACTTTACAATACTGTGGTGGCTTTTGCCATGAATCAGCCATGGGTGTACACATGTCCCCCATCCTGAAGGCCCCTCCCACCTCCCTCCCCATCCCATCCCTCAGCGTCGTCCCGGTGCACTGGCCCAGAGCGCCCTGTCTCACGCATCAAACCTGGACTGGCGACCTGTTTCACATGTGGTAATATATAGGTTTCAGTGCTAGTCACTCAAATCAGCCCACCCTCGCCTTCTCCCAGAGTCCGGAAGTCTGTTCTTTACATCCGTGTCTCTATTGCCGTGTCACATAGAGGGTCATCGTTAGCATCTTTCTAAATTCCACATATATGCATTAATATACTGTATTGGTGTTTTTCTTTCTGCCTTACTTCATTCTGTCCTAAGGGTCAGCTTTTTAAACACTTTATCTCTTGATAGCAGTTCTTCAAAAAGCCCCCAAGGGGGCGGCTCCGTCCCTAGTTGTGGAACTGAGATTCTGCCAGCCACACAGCAAGGCCAAGAAAAGGAGAAAGAAAAGAGCCTGGAGATACCCGTCTGGGAGTAACTGCAGGACGCCTGCTGGTGCGCTGGGAGAGGGGCCTGTGAACCCAGTCGTGCTCTTGCCCTGGTGGCCTCATTCTTAAGCGTGAGCAGCGTCTGTGTGGCCAGCTTCAGATTCAGAGTCAGAGGCCTTCTGTGAGCCTGGAGTCCATGGCCCCCGAGGGGCTGGTGGGGGGGGGGGTCCTGGCGCCTGGAGCAGCAGGGCCTGGGGTGGCAGACACTGCTGGCGCTGGGAACCAGACCGGACCCCCGTGCCCGTTGTGGCTCAGGCTGGTAGCCTGGCGAGCTTGGGACCCCCACCGGTGGGACTGACCCCCTACCGGGGTGCCATGGGCTTCACTGTGGGGGCTTCCTGCTCTGGGCTCGGGGTAGGGGACCCGCTGGAAGAACCAGTGAGCAGAGTCTGAGTCCTGAGACCCTGGAGCCCTGCTTCCCTGGGCCTTGGAACTGCTCCGTCCCCCGAGCGCCTGGTCAAGGGGCCCTGATCAGCCTTGGTGCCACCTGGACCCAAAGGCAGACAGACGCGACGCAGGGAGCCGGCTTCCCTGAGGCCGGCTGTGGGCCCCCAGCAGGCCGGCTGAGGATGGAAACTTTTCTGGAGAGGAATGTGTGCGGCGTGGTGGGAAGGTGCATTCCTAGGAGGAGGCCGGTGAGCAGGACACTCATTTGCACAAATTAGCCTTTTAGATGGCGAGGCTGCTCACGCAAGACTGCTCGGCACAGGGAGGCTCCTGGGGGACTCGGTGTCCAGGGCATGGCCGTGGCCCTGCCAGCCCCCACATGGCCTCTCCACCCTGGCCAGGAGGATGGTGGGGGGACAAAGGGCGCTTCCATGAACGGTCAGCACAGGGCAGGCCGCGCGGGCTCCAGTCCCCCTGGGCCGACACCTCTGCTGGTGCTTTGATGAGAGAAGCACCACCACCCTGCCCGGGGAGGCCGGGACACACTTTGCCCGCGGTGTCCCGCGTGACCCTCCGAGAGGCCGTGACCCCAGCAGTGGACAGGGGCCGACGCGGCGTGGGGCGCTCGTCCATGTCCGGGCAGGAGGCAGACCCCAGCCCCGGCACCCCCTGTGCACCCAGGCCGTCCCGTGGCTGCTCCTTGGCCTCCTAGTCCTTGGACCCTTCAGAGCGCCCTGCCCCAGAATCTGCGCTGGTCACAAGAGGGGGCCGCTGGGGGGCAGTCCTCTGTAGAGATGCTGCAGGCCACAGCACTTCACGCAGCCCGGGGTCTGGGGACCCCTGAGGCCTCTTTGAGGGGGCCAACCCTGTTGGCCTAGAATCCCCTGAGAGACCCCCCAGACTGAAACGAGGTTCCTGGAGGAGCCTGCCCCACTGGAGGAAGAGGCCCAGGAAGGCCACCTGGCTCCTGAAGCCCCTGGTGTCTCCCTGCAGGCTGGGGAGCCACAGGGACGGGGTGGGGGGTGCTGGGGCCTCTGGCCTCCTTGGTGAGGGGTGGAGCTGGCAGGCAGGGTGCCCTCCGTCTCCAGGGCCGCCGCCCTCTCAGGGGTGTGCTGGATTCTGGGGGACACCGAAGCCCAGGTGGGATCTGGCCGGGCCCCATGGTCAGCCAGGACCTGCCTCTGTGTGTCTCCCGCAGGACTGTCCCAAGTGAGGCTGTGGGCACAGCTGTAGCTGGGGCCCCGGCGGGCACGGATCCCTCCCCTGCACCACCACTCAGGGCCTAGACATCCCAGGCCCGGGACCCTCATCACCTGTCACCCCTGCCAGGGACTCTCCAGGAATGCCGCTCACCAGCCCCACAGCCAGGGTCGTCAGGACGGCCTCCAAGTTGCCCTTGGTGGAGACCAGCGTCCCAAGGCAGCGGGTCTGCCTGCCGCCCAGCAGTGGGCATCCTCCCAGGCCTGTGGGACGCACTCTGTGGCACTGCCCAGCCCTGATGCGTCCTGCCCGTGTCCGGTGACCGGCTCTGGGCACGAGGAGCCCTGTGTGCCAGGCTCCCGGGACACAGGCTCTTCACGGGCCTGGGGCGCTGCTGGGCACATGGGCTTCCAGTGGCTCGGTTTCCCCACTTGTGAGACGAGGGCGAACGTGGCTCCAGGGAGGACAAGAGGTAGGGAGGCCGCAGAGACACAGGTTCGCCCCAGGCTGCCCCGCGGGCAGCAGCTTACACCTGTGGGCTGAGTCCCGGGATCCCAGGGGCTCACCTGAGAGGCAGCCAGAAAGGGCCTCCTGCCACCCGCAGCTCGGGGGTGGGTGCCGTCAGCCCTCCGCCGGGTTCAGGCGGCTCAGACTAGCTCAGGGGGCCCCTCCCTGGAGGCTCGCTGGGGAGCGCTTGCTCCATCCTCACCGGCACCCCCTGACCCGGAGCCGGGCTGGCCACTGCCCAGGGCCAGGCAGTGAGGGCGCCAGTGGGTCAGGCCCTCCTGGGCCAGCCCTGGCTGGGCCGAGGTCAATTGGGGGCTGTAAAGGGGACAAGGACATGGGACTTCTTTCCAGAAATAGGACTTGTTGGGTTTATGGTGTGTAATTCTGTGGAAGAACTGGGAAAACAGTACTATCTGAGTCACGCTTAGAGGCTCCAAAGAGGGTGTGGAAAGGCAACTCCCCATGCCTCCTGCAGCCCCCCAGCCAGGCAAGCTGGGTGCAGAGGTCACCGCATAGATTTGGGAGGCTGGGGACAGGATGGAAATTCAAGGTTTTCTTCCCTAGTTTGAGCTTGCTTCCTCGACCGGCTCCAGCCAAGCCCAAGGTGGACCCTGGTCCCCCAAACCTGAGATGCCCAAACAGCCACTGGCAGGAAACACCAGCTGCAGTTTAGATTTCAGGAATAGTATTTTCAAAAATCAATCTTTCATGCTCTTGCGTTTCAGCTTTTGTGAAAACAAGGCTGTTTTCTTGGCTGCTCGCTCGGGGTCCCCCTGAAGAGCTGCCGGCTCAGCCCCCTCCCAGCTGGCTCACCTCCCCTGTGACCTGCCTCAGAACAAGAGTGGACGCTGGCAGTACTTTCTCAGTAATCCTGTGATTCTGACACTGTCAAATGCATACCGTCTGCTCATGATCAGCTCACAGGCTGGACATCGAGGGGAGTTCCTCAGGCCCCTGAGTTTCCCTCTGGGTTGGGACCACACGTCCTTTCTTTAACACAGTTTGGCGTCTATGAAAACGAACCAGAAAGGACAGGGGCCGGCCACGCTGCTCTGCGGTTGCGTGGCTGCCCCCGTCCCCAGCGCTGGCCAGCCCCCATGTTTGTGTGGAAAGCTGCCCTCGGCCAGGGCTGGGCGTGCCCACAAAGCCGTGTGTGTGTGTGTGTGCGTGTGTGTGTGCGTGTGTGTGTTCGGAGACTTGGGATGGTGCCTGGGCCCCCTGAGAGCAGTCCATGGGTGTTGCCCTCTGACACACGTGTCTCCTTTCCCTCACACGTGCGCTGAGAAGGGTGGTGGCAGGGTGTGCCCCGAGAAGGAGGGTGGAGGTGAGGCCTGGACACGGCAGAGGCCCCGGGTGGAGGGCAGGGCCGGAGGTGCCCCAGGAGGCTGCACCCATCGGCAGGAGCGCCTGGGAGCTGCGGGCGCGGGCACTCGGTCACCGGCCCCTCCCCGGCCATGCAGCCAGGAACAGGCGCCGCTGAGGCCGCCTGCTGAGCAGCATGCTCCTGCTGAAGCCCCGGCGTCCGCGCTCTGTACGACCTACTGCCGGGACGTGCTCGGGAGGGAGCTGCCTGCAGGCCGATGGGTCACCTTACAGCCTCTAGCCCCGGCCTTGCTTCCCAGCACTGCTGTCTGTGTGCCAAGAGGGAAAAGCCCGTGGAGATGGGAAGGCCTGGGCTCCCAGGGGTGACCTGAGTGACC